>JAIPMN010002197.1:0-29913 GCA_020650975.1 Apostichopus californicus
TGTAGGGTTTGGTGTTACTGTAGGGTTTGGTGTTACTGTAGGGTTTGGTGTTACTGTAGGGTTTGGTGTTACTGTAGGGTTTGGTGTTACTGTAGGGCTTGGTGTGACTATAGGGTTTGGTGTTACTGTAGGGTTTGGTGTTACTGTAGGGTTTGGTGTTACTGTAGGGTATGGTGTTACTGTAGGGTTTGGTGTTACTGTAGGGTTTGGTGTTACTGTAGGGTTTGGTGTTACTGTAGGGCTTGGTGTGACTATAGGGTTTGGTGTTACTGTAGGGTTTGGTGTTACTGTAGGGTTTGGTGTTACTGTAGGGTTTGGTGTTACTGTAGGGTTTGGTGTTACTGTAGGGTTTGGTGTTACTGTAGGGCTTGGTGTGACTGTAGGGTTTGGTGTTACTGTAGGGTTTGGTGTTACTGTAGGGTTTGGTTTCACTGTAGACTGTGGTGTTTTCACTAGAGTAGGATTTGGTATAGAGTGGTATTGCCAGTAGACCTTGGTATCACCGGTAGAGCGTTTGGTATCACTGGTATTTATCAGTAGAGAGTTTGATATTCATGTATAGTTTGATATTAATGTAGAGTTTGGTGTTACCTGTTGAACATTAGCTCTCAGAGTTTAGGTCTTTTCAGCACAGTATGGTTCTACATGTAGAGTCGTTATAACCTGTAGTGTTCCGTACATTACCATTCAAGTTTTGTATTTAACCTGTGGAGCTAGGTGTCACCGGTACAGTAATATGTATTACCTGTAGAGCTTGGTACTAGCAGCATGTTTCCTGGAGAACGATTCATCCTCTTCACCTTCACTGGCTGCTTTAATTCCGCTGGGGGCTCCGAGTGCCTTGGTCAAGATCTCATCGTACTCGGTTCTGGACCCTTCTACAAACTGAATCTTGGAGCGTCCTCCACGTTCGTCATCACGAATATTCTGGGCAACTTCGACACCCTGCAGAAATAATCAGGACGTCTCTGAAGTCATCACTACCCTTACGCTACCATTAAACACACAACAAACTGTCCGGTGAGTGTTGTTAATAAGCATCAGTAGAATACCTCACATCAACAACAACATTGACTATAAATTCACTATTTGTAAAGAATCACATTTGCTCATAAAAAAAAGTGCCATCACTTGAACCCAACACTACAGATTTTGGTTTTACTTCCTTCACAACGACAAACCTACTTTCAATAGCACACTTTTTCGTCAGACTGAAAGGAACAATCTCCCCACCTCCGTCTCTAAACTCCATCTCTAAACTCCCCCTCTCATCCCCCCTCTTCCCCCTCCCCTCCAAAAAAATATGAAATTGCGTGTGTGAGAATAATTGAATGACAATTTATACCTTCAATCTCTCAATCCTGTTGCTTTCTTTCCCAGTCCAGACATAGATAATTGGTCCAAGATCGATGATGAAGACATCACCTTGGTTGAAAGACTCCCATTTGAAATCAACCTGTTAATAAAGAAGTAAAACGAAAGAAAAATGATAAAACTTACTGGTTTATATATTTACGAGTGACCCGCTTACCTGTCTCCCCACAACATTAGCACCACATTCTACCGTGTCTAGTATGCCCTGGTAATCTTTTAACACTGTGCACCCTCCGGCCACTTGCGGTCAATGCCCTCCTTCTCATTCTACCATCCAAAGTGTTTACTCATGCGTTTTCGGGGTGGATTCAAATCTTTCGAAAACTGCCCGGATTACATTGGATTATTACCTAGAAGACATCCTTTAGGATTTCTAAGCGTTTCAACAGCCTATTACAGCCTGATAAGTACCCTTTTCTTATAGGGAAGGGAGTTTAATGTAACGAAAGAAAAATCCAGTTTTATGTTTATATCATATGTTAGTAATGTTAAGTCATTGTTAAGTCTTTATTAAGTTATTGCATTTATTCAATTATCACGAATTACCATTTTAGTTTGAATTTCCAGTCGTTTACTCCCTCCCTCCCTGTTTTAATTTTAATCTTCCTTTTATCTATTTTTCCATCAACCATGATCGCTGCGAATCATTGCACTTCCAAGTGAAGGGTCATCAAAACCCACGAACATGTTGAGAATAAATGTAACAGGTTAATAATGAAGAAAAATAAAGTAAATATTGTTCTTTCAAGTTATGATAAGGAACTAAAAATACAGCATGATGTTTTAAGGGGCAGTGGAATTTTCGTTCCTTGTGATAAGGAAGTACAGAGAATTTAAGGGATTTTTGAGTACAATAACTAATATAAAACGAGCCATCTTAGCCATCAAACATTTTGCACAGATAAGGTTACTTTGGTTTTTCCCAATTCAAGCCAAGAGAATTCTCATTTGAAACCCTATCATCCATGTGATAAGTATTGATGTATGGCGGTATACATCACGCTCTCCCTTTCTTACCTAGGTGGTCAGAGAATAACGAGGCAGGCAAGTTTTCATAACAGTCACTCCTACTGCTACTGTGACCAGCATTTAACAGCACAACCTGACAGATGAGAGTGGGGGCGGATGCCCCACTTGACGGACTCAAATGGACTGCTGGCGCCCTTTTCAGCTCTTTACCACTTTTTACTTATTCGCGATTATTGACTTTTTTATTGCGCTCTCATCTACCTATTGACATTTGTCACACTTTGTTGGTGTAATTTTGCGATGACACCTATTTATTCTTCGTTTATCTGCAAATTAGCCAGGCCCGGAAAGGGTAATTTCCGGCGATCTACGGAGTATCTTTACTCAAAAAATTTCTGTACGCTACGCGCAAACCTGTGGTGGCGCTCCGCTTAGATAGTGTCGAAAGCGCCCCTACAGACCATTCTCGCCCCTCCTGACAATACCCCTAGCTCGGCCAATGAGTGTATACCTCTGACCACTCTCTCGTTACTGAGGGAGGTAATGGCACCGCCTCTGTCATCAGTTCAAACAATTGAAAGCACATAACCAAGTCCCCCTCTCTCCTCTTCCCCCCCCCCATTTCCTATAAGCAAACTAGGAAGACAGCAGCAATTTTGAATATGTTGAGAGAATACGGTTCCCGGTGGGAGTTTGAAGCTGGGAGGCTACATGCTGTCCGGTGAACAGCCTTCACCACTAAAAGTCAATGAACCTGCAATTTATTTCCACTTCTGGTAAAGTGTTAAAACTGAAGCCTAAAAACTGTGGTTTATCTGTGATGCACATCATCACGGCGATACATCGAAATTTCCTATTTAGGCGTGTCAGAATATAAACGCAAGATGAATTTGAGAAAACTTAGCATCTAGTGGGATTCTATGATTTGCAATGATGAATCAGCAACATGAACTCTGAACTATGTCTTTGACAATTACAAGATCAATACAAACATTTTGAAGGATTCAAATGTTAACAGTCCAATTCCAACAACAATCTTACTGTTGAAACTTATCCTCTCCCCCCCCCCCCCCTCCAAATAAAAAAAGGGAAAAACATCACTGCATCCATTGGAAAATAAGTTAAGTAAACCACATTCAACTTCCCCTACATTAATAAAAGTCATACACAAAAAGAGTTCTAGCCAAACTGATTCAAAATAAAGAAACCTGAGTTCAAAACAACCTGTTTGTCAGCAGGGTGAGTTGGACACTGCAGATCTCTTTAACTTACTTCAAACAGAACACTCTAAATATTGACCAACCTGAAGGACTCTGATATTTCTTCGACCTTTAACCTTAAAGAGTCTCTTTTCTGCCTTGTTGCGTTCGACATGTTTAAAGCCAGATGCAACACCACCCTTCAGGTACCTTTTAAAAAATAAGAAAGATAAGAGAACAATAATTTAATAACAAACTAACACACAAAATAACACACAAAATAACATAATAACAACAGACATTAACTGCAGATATACCACTTCTCTGTTGACAATCAATGCATTCAACAATTTGAAGTGAAGCTGGTTGTTACTCTATTATTCTACATCAGCTCTCATGTACAACTATCACAGTTCGAACATCCAAGCTCTTAAAGCTATCACAAATGTATGCAAAAGAATACATGCCAATGCGTAGTTAAGTTCTAATGTACAATGCTTTAATTTAGTTTGGGGATGGATAAGTCTTGTTGTAATGTTAATACTTTGGCCTAGGATTACTTAGTAGTTGTATTGAGCATGTTAAACATTAAGTTTTTTGTAAGCTCTTTATTTACTGTGAGTCTCAAATATCTGTAAAATATATTGCCATAGTTTTTAGTTGATGTGTCCAGAAATAACATTGATGAAACATGTGAACAATATTCGAAACAATCCCCAAAGTATATACCTGGATTAGAAACAAAGTCAACGAACATGTTTCAATAATGATATTGCTAGACCCTACTGTCACATGACTCCAATGATATCCCCTCCAGCCTGCCTTGTGACCTATGCCCTTGTTTCTCTAGCTATACCACTCAACTAACATTACATGACTCCCTGTGGTAGCATATTAACACCATACACCACTTGTTTGCTTACCATGAGACCTATGACCCTATGTAGTACACACTCATCTATCTGTAACATTACCCCTTATATCTAAAGATAACAACATACTAAAATGTTAACACCCTACAGCTGTCTCTCACAGCATTTTAGCACCCTACAACCCTCTCACATGTTTGAGACCTTTGACCCTATGTCCACACTCATCTAGCTATAACATTACACTTATCTAATAGTACATAGACTCCTATAGTACTGCTGCACTTAACATCCATCCAGCTCACTATGAGACCTATGGTTATATACACATACTCCTAATACTCCTAATACTACTACACTGTAACATTCATCTAACATCACATAGTATGCAGAGAATAGCAATACCTAGTAACTAATTACCATCCATGCATCCAATTTATTAGTTTGCTATTAAACTGATAAGAAGCACTGCATTTAACAATGACAAACAATCATTGACTAACACAGTAAGTTTATTAACGATTCTTACAATATATAGTCCAATGTAGGTTCATAATGACTCACATGTTTAACCCTCAGCTGTTCTAGTTCAGATTATTCACAATTTAAATCACAATGAATTTTTTCAGCTCTATGATTCCTTAATAGTGGAAGATTACTTTCACATGCTGACATAATTTATATTTAGCTCTAATTTACCTCAACCTTTAGCAAGTTATTACAATGAATCCTTCATTTGCTTGTTACATATCATCCATTAGTGAGACCTGTACTACTACAATAAAAATGATACGTGTACATGATCAAAATACAATAGCTGTTGTATTTCACCTCAACCTATTGAATGAAGTACCACTCCACTCTCCAAATAAAACTAACAAACTTTCAGTTCCTTGTCACCTCAGCCTATCTTGTGAAATATTACTTTCCACACACAATGAACATTTTGTTGCTTGTTGTATATAACCCTCATTGAAGTACTACTATCAACACATATATATAGAAATCACAGCTGCATGCTACCTCGTTATTACTTTCCACATACCTGTTGACATCAAAATAAACATTTTGATCAGCTTCTTACATCCACCCTTGAGTGAGGTACTACATATGGACATCACAATGACCTTTCACCTGCAGTCAATCTCAAACCCTATAGCGAGGCATTACTCTTCATGCACATGATACAAGCATCAAAATGAACCTTTCATCTGGTTGTTATATCACCCTTCAATGAGGTACTAGTACTAATACAGGTATCACAATGGAAGCTGCAGAGCTCTTTATGTTGCCTCAGCATATAGTGAAGTATGGTTATCTAAATTTATTGGAGTTTAAAAAGTCTAAACAAAAAACAAACAAAGAAAGAAGCTTTTAAAGCTCACTTGATTCCTTTCTTGAAATATGACAGGAATTTCTGAGATTCGTGCTCTTGAACCTCCCTATGCTGAACTGGTCCGCCTCCCAGGGCATCGTCGAGCTCAACCGTCTTGTATGCAGCTATTCCAGCTTCATCCTGTACAAACGCAAGATAAAGTAGAGCAACAATTAGCTCAATACAGCTCTTCAAACTGGGAGAGACTCTTTACACATTTAATCAGAAATTTTTTTCTAGATCAATGAGATTGACAATTTGTCCACAATTCATACTCAAGATTAGTCACGATAAACTGCAAAATCCTCTGAATAATGGGTATCGTTGGGAAGAGGATTTCTGCATGTTCTGACTTGACGACTGCATACAGAAAATTTTGGAACATCGATACTGAGCTATTTTGAATGTAGTCTTTTAACCAATGGCTACTTTCCACAAAGATCTTGAAAGCTGTTCTGGGAAACAGGTTGAAAGGATTTGACCTGTCACAATTGGAGGTCAGTATAGCTGCCCCCAAGGTCACTCGAGACAGCAAGAGTGCAGGAATTGTGAGGAGGCAGGGAAGTGAGGAAGCGAAGTAAATACAGAAATTAACTGAAATGCTCACCTGAGAAGTTTCTGATCCAAGCCAGAAATGGATGTCATGGACAAAGCTATTTCCAGACGATACGGTCTGTGAAAAATATAAGAAAATAATTTTTGTATTAAATACATGATACTAATAAAGAAATTGTAGGTTTACAGTTTTGTGTCAGGGCAAGACCTTCTTGCACAACTGAACAACAGTTAACCCTAGTCATTATTACCTGTTCACACCCACGCACTCAACTGCGCATAATTCAAGCAGTCGCTCCTGGGGCATGACAATGCACAACATCTATGTGTCCCTTGGGAGACTTCTCATCGGGTGCAGCCACTAGTCGGCGCATGCAACTAAGTTACCCAGCAGGTCCCCATTTTTGCAACTGGGTGAAGAGAGACAATGGCCAAAACTGGAACCTGCAATCCTAAGACAGCAAGTCCATTGCCTACCTATATGACCACAATGTGTTTTAAGGATATGTTCAATTCCACATGTTAGTGTTGTTTTTGTGGGCTTAAATCCTATCCTAGCCAATCCCATGCAATAAATGTTTCTCAATTGACATCACCATTATTTTAAGCAGTTCACCTTAGTAGCTATACATCATATTTAATAAAATGTCAATCAAATTTTTGGGGTGGGGGGGGGGTGGGTACGAAAGGGGTGTAACTAAAATAGATTAACAAAACCAGTTTGATCTCAAACAGTATGACTGTTGCAGGGCCAAAACATTTTCTTTTCACCTCAGAATTGGTTTCAAGTCTATTAGGAAGAAGCAACACTTGGTAATATAGTTTAGACTGTTTCTTAGACTTTCTAACTTCCTCATAGTTTCACAATTCTACCTACAGGTACAGAAATTAAAGAATGAAAAGAATACATTTTCACCCGACCAAGATTGATCCAGGAAACAGATTCATTACGGATTGCTTCCTGTAAAATAATTTGACTTTCACATGGTTTATTGTACTATGCATGATGCCATGTATGAAACAAAAATATTAACATAGTCAGACACAAGGAACCAGAAAGCTGACATTGGCTTTGTTATTCCTTGACATATAAGTTGCTCAAAATCCCACATAACTATCTCACTAATTATGTAAAAACAAGTGAGTTAAATTTGTACCAGAATTTAGTGAGAACCAGAAGAGATGATAAAACTTTCTGGTTTATATATTTACGAGTGACCCGCTTACCTGTCTCCCCACAACATTAGCACCTCATTCTACCGTGTCTAGTATGCCCTGGTAATCTTTTAACACTGTGCACCCTCAGCGACCGGCTCCCCCGGTCATTGCCCTTCCTTCTCATTCTACCATCCAAAGTGTTTACACATACGTTTTCGTAGTGGATATAAAATCTTATGGAAATTGCCCGGAATACATTGGATTTTTACCTTCTATACATCCTTTGGGATTTCAGAATGTTTTACAGTCGTTTACAGCCTGATAAGAGATTTCCAGCTTTTATTTGTAGCACTTGCCTTGTGGGGATCAAACAATTTATTCACTGGCAAGGATGTTACAGTACAGAATTTGAGATAACGGCCACTGCAGTGTTTAAATCACCGAACACAAGAGTATCAACTCTTTGAAGCAGAATTCATTTCCTCGATGACTGTATGCATTGTTGAAGGCCTATTGTATTGAGCCCCTTCACAGAACTCACCTAAACTGAAACTGACCGAACTATGTTCGCCAAAAGAAATTTATGGCATCGGAGAACTCACAGATTAATTGTAGCTTTAATTTTGGCGTTATCATGTTTACAAGGTTTTCAGACTTCGACATCAGCAGACCTCATGTGACCTTTGACCTCTACCAATTTCAATAGGATTGTGACACTCACCAACAAAGTATTAAGTTTAACAAAGATGTACTTTCTGAGTTATCTTATTTACAAAGATTTCAGACTTTGACCTCATTTGACCTCAAATTACCATTGACCAATCCACTATGAAACTTTTTGAGTTAGTCTTTACAAACAAGATGTCACACACACTCTCATCATCATCATCGCAGATTCCTTTTGTCACTGGCAAGAAGTTAAAAACAACAACAGTGTACATAACACGAAAGTTCATGCAGATACTACAGTATACTGCTTACCAGTGGCGGAGCGTCCATACAGTCAGGGGGGGCGGATGCCCCCCCTGACGGACTCAGATGGACTGCTGGCGCCCTTTTCAGCTCTTTACCACTTTTTACTTATTCTAGATTATTGACTTTTTTATTGCGCTCTCATCTACTTATTGACATTTGTCACATTTTGTTGGTGTAATTTGGCGATGACACCTATTTATTCTTCGTTTATCTGCAAATTAGCCAGGCCCGGAAAGGGTCATTTCAGGCGATCTAGGGAGTATCTTTACTCAAAAAATTTCTGTACAGTACGCGCCAACCAGTGGTGGCGCTCCGCTTAGATAGTGTCGAAAGCGCCCCTACAGACCATTCTCGCCCCTCCTGACCAATACCCCTAGCTCCGCCACTGTTGCTTACTGAGCACATGTAATGTCAAATGGTACTGTGTGCATGTGCACGCATATTACCAGGGAATAATTTCTTACGAAAACATTTTGAATTTTACAAATCAAAATACAAATGCTATGGCTCTGTTTACACAAGAAACTGCTAAACGTGTTTGGAATTTTTCATAATTTAGTTTGTCCGTTGAGTAAATATAGCATGGTCTTGCTACAGGATACTGGATAAACTATTCCATACGTATATGTACTGTATCTATACATGCATCCATTTGTACATGCTAAAAGTAAGTAGACGGCACCAATATTGTAAGATCCATGTGTAGGAACATGAGTAGGAACATTCAAATCATCATGAATCAGTGTGTGACAGTGTGTACTGAAATAACAGCACATTAATCACAAACGTGCCCAGTGAGGAATGCACAGGCCATTCAGTAATGCTCACTTTTACAACTTAAAGAAGAAACAAAAACCTATTTCTCAATTTTGGCTATCTGGGATCTAGGGGTTCCAAGGGAGAACTGCAATAGTGAGCAAAGCAACATTTTGAACTTGACAACTCATATAATTTTATCCTTTTTTAACCTTTCTCTTCTATTTTTTGAATCTGTCAAACACAACAATTTGTATCTGATGTACTTGATGTGCCACCCATGTAAATAATGTACGCATTTCACGATGTAGCTATGGAAGACAGTCTGGGCTAGATAAAGCACTGAATATGTTGAGTCTGCACACGCCCTGAAGCAAGCAGCCATCTCCACTTGAACTTTGACCATTTAAGTGTGAGACACAATTACTAACCACAAGGTAGCTATATGGCATATATAGTACCATGTTTTATTACTTACTGGCTTGTACAGACACAGATTTTAATATTGCTTTTACACGTTGTGCAAGTAAATTTATTATTTCTTTTACTAGTTTTTCAGTTTCTTTGACAATAGTATCTGCAGGAAAGTAGACATTTTTCGGAGAATGCAAATATATATATTTTTTTTACGTATTGTTATCCTCGTAGGATATCTACTAAAGTAGTGACTAAAAACATTTCTTTGTAACCCTGTAGAAGCTATAATATGATTTTATGATATTACATAAAGGCAAGGTAAAAGCTCACATATAAATATATATGTGTAATCTACAAGCATAGGACAATTGAACAATACTTCACTTCTCAGCATCTCCCTGATTGAATAATAGACAACTTTCCCTAGAAAAAAAAAAAAAAAGAGTCTATTCTGCAAAAGTAATATATTATCCCCCGTAGGACCTCTTGCGAGGTCGATCAGGGGTAAACTCCTTTATTAGATTTGATTGCAGCATAGGACACTCCCTTTATTGAAGCACACATTACACAACATTACTCTGTACTATATATGTGATATAAATGATATGTACAACATGTGATATAGGGGATGTGGTAGAACGAATCAGAGCCCTTTTTGAAAACTGCATGCGAGTCAACTGAAGGGAAAAGAATAAGGGAACCTAAGGTGCAGTCACGCACCACTGACTACCAAAAAGTCAACACAATCACCTAGCCTTGCAGGTCCTTATATGGTTCTAACTGTGTCGGACAATAAGCAATTTAATTTACATGTGATGCACTATTGAGCCATAGAATTCAACGAAGTGGTTCCCATTGTGTTCTTAAGCAGTTCAGTTCAGTTCAGTTAATATATTTCGCATATATACATAGACATACAAAACAGTGCAGTCGTGGTATATACAGGGATACTAGAAAAAAAACATAAAAAGTTTATCGAAGCTAGTTACCCTAAAGAAAAAGAAAGAAAATAACAGAACAAAGTAAGAAAGAAAAACAAAATGTACAAAACAAAATTGACAATAATATCAATCATGGTACTTGGAAGTTAGATAACTCTTTAGTTTATACTTAAATGAAGCAAATGTTTTCGAATGTCCAATACCAGTTGGGAGATTATTCCATATTTTATAACAGTAATTGTTTAGCAGAAACTTTCCATGTTTAGAGCGGTGTCTAGTGACAGAGAATAGTACAAATTGTTCTCGTGACGTTTGGAATATCTAACCCAAATCGTGGGTTTCCAATATTTCGAAAGACAGCAGGTAAAAGTTGAAGCTTGACCAGTTGGTCTTTTATACTTCTGAAAGTGAGCCCCTTATATGGTTCTACAGTGTCTGACAATAAGCAATTAATTTACATGTGATGCACTATTGAGCCATAGAATTCAACGAAGTGGTTCCCATTGTGTTCTAAAGCAGGTCAAAGTTGCAGCTTGCCCAGTTGGCCTTTTATACTTCTTAAAAGTAAGTCCCAGAAGCTATCATGGATAAAGGGTACATGCACTGTACTATAACAATTGTGTATATGTTTATGACAGTGCACAATGTTCAACGGTCTGTATGCTTCACATTATGTTGCCATGGAAACCACTGTGATTTAAGTATCTGTTCATGTACGATTTAAGAGATCAATTTCAGGGAAATCCTATGAAGACATATATGGTTACAGAAGCTTTGAATACTCTGGCTCTTATATCTGGAAGAAGTTAACAGATCACATTTGAACATTCTATAAACTTTCTACATTCAAAAGTCTACTTTTAAAAGACCCATCTTTTCACTTGTTCTTTTGTAAATTTATTTGCTTTCTTTGTACAGCGCCTTGAGCAGTGACATTTGTCTACTGATTTGGCGCTATATAAGTCTCATTTATTATTATTATTATAAATTAAAAATCATGTTCTCAAATACACACAGAGTGACTGTAGGAATATGTTACACAGGTACATATGATCTGAAATTTGGACAATTAAATTGTAGTTTTAAGTTCAACTGTTATGCAGCAGTTTTGTGGGCAGCTCGACTTTTCTGATAAAACAATAAAAACTGATATGTACATCTTTGCACTTGTGTAGCAATTTTCCACTTTCGCATAGCATTATGCTGGATAAATTATCACTGGATAAATTATTCCCTACAAAGCTTCCACGTTCACGAAAATACAATGTCAGAATTTTCTCAGAAATGTTTGACTCCATAGTCATTGAAGTAAACACAGACACCTTGGAGGTTCCCTTGTTACTGTGGTACACTTATGAGAATGCACAGCTAACCACAAATAAATATGTGAGTGCCAATTTACCTACTCGAATTTAACAATCCATACATGTAATAACCTGTTCACACAAAGGTAGCCGACCTAATATAAAGATATCTGTGTGGTCATAATTATTTCTTTGTTTGCCCTAATTATGAAATATAACGTCATGTTGTATTACTTCATTTCGTAGCCTTAAATTCAAGTTGTAGGCGTAGGTTCAATGTTTTCCATGGCAATTCCATGACAAAATGAAGAAATTCCACAACCTGTTTCATCGAACAGGTTCTTTTGATATGCTTGTCAGGGAGAAGAAAAAAAACTAAGCTTCAAGCAATTCAAGAAACCATTAAACATTTTCCATGACTTTCCATGAAATGTTTTCCCTTTTCCATGACTTTTCCAGGCTTGCAAATTGACTTTTGATTGTTATTTCTAGGTTTTCCAAGACCACGGGGACCCTGATTAGAGTGCTGACGATTTTGCAGGTCCATATATATCATTTATGACTGTCCATATTTAACATCAATTTTTGTTAAACTCTGTCAGTGAATTTCAAGAACCTGCATAAATAATTCAGGGTAGTTTACAAGCATGCTCTTTGCTAACACTCGCTCTAGATAGAGAAACTTACTGCCACCTAAGATGATATTCGTAAGAGCCCTTGATTTATTCGAGTCACAGAATCCACTTATTCACCTACAGCAGACAAAGATATAGTTAACACTTACCTCACCTTCTATGCAATCTCTTGCATACCATTCATATGACACAAGAATGCATGTGATCTTATAAAGGTAATGTACTTCAAAAACCGCAAGACACATTTGAACCAAGAATGCAGCTTTACGTTATAACAGATACAGGCTAGCTTAAAATTCCTTCAAATTCTAATGAGCTGTAAATTCCAGATGCAAGAAAAAAGATATCACCAAAATTAACAAATTCATATCTTCCCCGTACAAATCGCTATGCGAATGTGGTTTTGAACAAAGATACACAAAATTTTCAGGAATTTTGCTAAGAAATCAACTTCCTTGAAGTCATTAAAAATTAAAAATTACTTTCCTAAGCCATGTTCATTTTGCTATTATTTATACTAAGTAGTTTGGGCAAGATTTTGGGAATAAGAAAATTGCAAAAAGATTGTCAATTATGCCAAAACTTAATTTGCTTTGTTGTGTCATTGTTACAGTTCTCAATTTCAGATAAAAAAAACAAAATTCGTGAAAGCTAGGTGTATAAAACGAGACATCAAATTCATCAGAAATAGGACAACTTAATGATGTAAACAACTCTAACATATGGAATACAAAGTAAGTTCTTTTTATCCTAGTTATATGTTACACTGTACATTTGCCACACATCATAACAATATAAATGGAATAAACATATTAAGAACTACTGTATATGTTGCCTGACCACACTGAACAACACAATAACATTAAGGCAACACTAAATATCTCTAAAACCAATGCGGGGTTCAAATCAAAGCCCACACAAAAAGGTTACTGTGTTAATGTTTGGTTAATGGAAAGAACTATATTCTACACTGAGAGCTTTGAGCAAACAGCGTTATCTCGTTTCAAATCATGAAAAGAATTTGTCAGGACTTTGTCTTTCAAATTAAATTACCAATGGCAAAGTATACACAGTGAGTAATGCTGTACAGTGTTTGTCTGGAAGTAAAATCCATACCACCCACTGATTGCTCTTGCAATGTAGTGTGTCCTGCAGTAAGGAGGCCTACATAGGCCTATATATTTTCAAGGCCTATATATTTTAAAGATTGTGTATGGTTTCGACAATTTATCCTTTACCGACTTTTTCATGTTTTACAGTAGTTGTACCAGAGGTCATTGTCTTAAACTCTAAAAGTCACATAGTAGGATTAATATTCGGCATAACTTTTTTGCTAATAGGGTTGTGAATGAGTGGAATGGTTTGCCTGAGAAAGTTGTCAGTTTGCAAGTAGTGTCAATGGGTTTAAGAATGCTTTGTACAAGCACTTTAAGCATTGTCATCGGGTCTGAGTGTTTCTGTCTTCAGTTTTTTTCCCTCTCTCTCTATAGGGTCCTTGATGGGGACTTAAGTGTCCCTCCTGATCCTTTTTTCTACTAAACTAAACTAAACTATATACTTGCACAATACTTACCTTAATACCCCAAGAAGTATTTCAAACATTGATGAAGCATCTTGCCCTTCAAGGCAAACAACGAACCTACTAAACAGCTACCAGTCCATCCTAGCCTAATTTGCATGTATAAAACTCAGGATAGAAACTAGTCACAGTGAGCAATTGATTAGGCTAAATTATAATGTACCTTACTTGCAAAACATGGCACTGGTTATATAACGAAATTTTGAGCCGTTAGGAAATATTATTTATGAAGTACAATCAAATTAATAAAAGTCTAATCATTGAACAAACTGGATGTGCAACCTTCATATGCCCCATTAATAGCATCCCCTCCTTCCCCCACCACCCCCCACCAAGGGCCAACAAGAAACAACAATAAGTGCAAGCATTTTAGTGTTCCATTTAAAATACAATGGACAAGCAATTGATCGAAGCTCCTCTTTGCCATCCAATCATGTGCTCACATAGAGCATCAAAGCAGACAGACCTGTAGCATCGAGTTGATTAAAACATACCTTCAAGCAAATGTAAGAGTCTCCAACGAAGAAGTACCCATAATCTTCAGGCTTGATAGCGACCATCTTCAGATTCTCAACCCTCCATATCCTCATCCCAGCTTTCTTACCCGCATCCTTGAAAGCGTCCATTCTGTCTGTCTTTCGAATGAGTTTTTAGGAAACTTATATTTCTGTGAAAGCTACAAAAAAATAAACGCGAAACATTAAAATTTTATAAAGAAAATGCTAGCTGAGCAGGTTTCAAAATCAGGCAGAACTTTTTTTCAGACTTAACCAGTCTAAGTGATATATTGTGAAAAACAAATAAATGAAATGAAAATGAAATTCGTTCAGCCACTTATTCTAAAGTTTTGAGTCATTCTTAAACAAAATATTTCAGTTTGATCAGTGATTTTACTAATTAAAACACACTCAAAATAAGACTGCAATTGTTCTAACGAATGTTTGATTCTCCAGTAAAGAATTTTGTCCCCCACCCACATTATTATCATTACTATCAATTTAATTTAAAAATTTAATTATAAAATCTCTACAATATACCAAATGGCTTTTACTTCACTACTCAAGCTCAAGCTCTTGTAATAGCCTCAAATTATTATAGGAAGTTAGTTTTGAATTGAATGACTTCAAAAATTTAGCAGTCTCAAAATTGTTCTTTCTTATTTCTTGACTTAAAAGACTATGTAATAATAATTTAAACAAACCAATCTTCCTGTCACTAAAATCTTGTGTCCAGCTGTAATATTGATCTGCGATGTTCTTCCAAATTTCATGAAATACAGTATATCTACAAACAGCAGGAAATTTACAGGGAATACTGGACCTGTACCTTTTAATTTGCCAGTAAATCACAACAATTTATTAGGTCACAATCTTACTTGACTCTAAGTTACTGGTAGTAAAACCAAACAATAATATCATTGGTACAGTAAGCAACTTTTGTGCTGCTTTGAAAGACGTTTGATACTGTTTGTTCAGTACCAAAATCCCTGAACTTGGATTCAAGTTTTATTATAAATATGTAATGTAATGTATATATATTATTATCAAATGCATTACATGTATAACATCTCAATGCACCTTATAAGCATAAAATAACAAAAAACTAATATAGCAAACAATATTGATTATCCACAAAAAAAATAGTAAACTTTAATAAGCAAATACAGAGAACAATTATGTAAAAATAAGATATTAGAAGTATGAAAAGTTAATAAAGAATATATGAAATTCCAATTACAGAAAGTTATTGATGAAAATATTCTCTAAAGAGGTGAATCTTAAGTTTTAGATTTAAAACAATTAAAGTTATCAATCAAGAGAAGTTCACGTGGCAGACTGTTCCATAAGCCCGAAGCACAACCGAGAAAGCTTGTCTACCATGATGTACCATGATGAGCCATGCCATGGAGAATTTTATGTGTAAAAACATAAAATTTTGAACTTTATTCACTGATGAATAGGAAGCCAATGCATGGGGGTTACCTGATCACATTGGATTAAGCTCAAATACATAAAGAGAGACCAAGTCCAGATACACCTACAGTAGATAAATAGAGACCAAGTCCAGACACACCTACATTAGATTAAGCTCAAATACATGAAGAGAGACCAAGCCTAGATACACCTACAGTAGATAAATAAAGAGAGACCAAGTCCAGACACACCTACAATAGATTAAGCTCAAATACATAAAGAGAGATCGAGCCCAGATACACCTACAGTAGATAAATAGAGACCAAGTCCAGACACACCTACATTAGATTAAGCTCAAATACATGAAGAGAGACCAAGCCTAGATACACCTACAGTAGATAAATAAAGAGAGACCAAGCCTAGACACACCTACATTAGATTAAGAGAGACCAAGCCCAGATACACCTACAGTAGATAAATAAAGAGAGACCAAGCCCAGATACACCTACATTAGATTGCTATAATACATAGACCGAGCCTAGATACACCTACAGTAGATAAATAGATACCAAGTCCAGACACACCTACATTAGATTAAGCTCAAATACATGAAGAGAGACCAAGCCCAGATACACCTACAGTAGATAAATAGAGACCAAGCCCAGATACATAGCATAGATACAGAGCAAGTCTAAAGACTCACAGAACAAACAAGCCCAAACATGTATACAAATGACAAGCCCAAAGACATAAAGGAAGCTTCAGTTATGCCATCTTTAATTAGTGTTGAAGGTGTATCTTCTAATCTACATGAGTCAACACGACCTTTAGCAATGCAACTGAGTATACAAAATACTACTGTGCAGTTTTAATATTGAATATGCCATATATACACGTCTTATGCGTAACCTATATAGATATAAATTAATTCAACCAACTTGCTTAAACTGTTTCTTGCTCCATGACAATCATACCAAAATGAAATGGAGGAATCTAAAAATATGCTCAGTCAAATGGCATTTAGTGTACTTTCTAAATATTAAAGACTGCATGTCAAACTGCTCTTACGTGGATCTTGGTTAATCTTCGATACTGTTTGGTAATAATTATCATACAAACCGTAACTCATTTGCTGTGTTAGTAGTCAACCTTGCATGATATTGATGGTAAGGTAGAGTGTATGGAAATGCTGATTCAAATGCTGTCTGCGTTGTAAACACTGATATGAATACAGCCTTAATTTCAGTAAGGAAACTATTAAGACGCCCACCTAACATACACTTCACAGTTGGAACAGCGAGAACACTTTATTAACTTAAGTATTCCTTTCCATTTCAAACGATTTGTCACCCCGCACAATTTCCTTTTAGTGTTAAATTTCACACCAAAGGCAAAAATTATAAGAAATTTGTGGCAAAATGGTTTTCTTCACCGCTTTAAACAACACAGATACCTGGTCATTAGTTTTAAAGCTAATGAAATGCATTGCTAGTGTATGGTATCAATTGTTTTAGTATCAAAATCTTAACAAAATTAGAAGATATAACAAAGAGCTGCTTTTCGGTTAAGACCAGGCCTCAAAAATAGTCGGGCACTCCAGCGCTGAAGCGCACAGAGAACTGACTAAGCAGCAATAGGAAAAGTTAACCTTGGGAGCAATCTGGCACTTTAAGAATTGCTACCATTTACAGTTTCTCTCCCAATTCCATAAATTTCCTCCCATTATGGTGAAAATGTGGCAAAAGCAAATTTCCAGCCCCAGATCAGTTTGAAAGTTTTCAGAGATGCCCAAAATTCTAGCTTCTCAGAAGCTCTTTTCTTTATTCTAATTGGGAGGAGGGAGGGGGTGAGGGGGATAGCTCCAAATGAGGAAACCTAAGCCCTGTTTAAGATTGGAAAGACTGATATATGATATTTAAGGAAGTTCAAAACCTACTGAAACATTTGCACAAGAATACAGTCTTTGTCTGATCTTTCTGTCATTCTTTTCGTAAATGCAAATTTTAATGAGTTAATTATCCATTCCATTTTAACTTGATGTACATAAAAGATAATATTGTTTTGTTGAGTTCTTGAAAGTGAAGGCAGTGATTTAAATGCTAACGACCAAATCTGATTACATCTGAACTCTATGAAAGTAGAGGTGTATTAATTATTTATAAACAACCCATCCCAATCCCACATAAAACAGAAATTATCGTTACTGTGATGAATAGCATTACAAAAGTATTAAAACCCTTTGTTTTGACAAGAAGTAAAACTGTACTCACACTGTTAAACCTTACAGTAAATATGGATCACAAGGCTGATGCACTGCATTTTAGAGTAGCAATTTGCTTGTGTTTAAAGGCATTGAAGACTCTCCCCAAACCGTGTGCAGCCCTCTGAAAAAGTTAACTTTCCGTTGCTTGCAAGTTTTTTTCTTGTCTCTACAACATGCAGACAGTAATGAAACGTGATACCTTGTTATCTTTTATTCAGCCCGGAGATGTCCATCACTGCTATGTACAGTGTTGTGAGTATTGACCATAGCTGCATGTATTGACTGTACACTAGTGTCTAATTACCGACGGTAGCAAGCTGTGTGTGTATTTCTGGGATCGGTGGTGGTGTCTAACACCTCTGTTACACCTCATTCGAAACTAGGTCAGATTACCGGCATCAGACATTTCTTTGTGCGCGAGTCTTCAATGCCTTTAATGTTGGCATAAGATTCTTCTCTTTTGCTCATTTTGATGACAAAATCACAAATTTTAATCCTACATGGCAATGATAAAGAACCTCTCCACAAATCAATTATCCATGTTTAACGTGAGAAGAAATATAGAATACATAGGTACATACATGTATCACTGGGATAACAAATTTGTACATTATGCCATAATGAGATAATGACTTCTCTTTGAACAACTGTCGTCGACATCGACATCGAATGGAATTTGGTGAATGCATAAATTGTAAATAAGATTGAACACTATAGATTGATGATGGGAGTACTAAATGCAAAATATTGATAATTTACTCTCTTACAGTACCGCAAATGACTGAAATCCATGCAGAATAAAATCAGCAGGAGGGCACAACACAATAAGTCTTTACTGTAAATTAAAGTGTGTCAACAGTAGTTGAGTGAAATAACATTCAAACAACAGTTTTCGGTTGCCATGACAACTTTGTCAAAGCTATACATGTATGATTCAAATTGGATTGCAATTGATAAAACTAGGACACTGTCCTAGCTTTGAGCAGCAAATAAAGGTAAATGACTGGGTATATAATAAGTTATATTAGAAAATCAACATTACATTGTCCACGCAGACATGTTCAATTGTCAGGCCAACACTTATCACTTGCGAAGCACAAGTTGGAAAATTTCAAAATTTTGTCAATATAAAATTATTCCAAACCCTTAAAATATTGAAATTGGTTACTGTGACGATCTTTAAAATTTGAGATTGGTTTTAAAGACTGCCACTTGGGTTGTAAATTTTTTATTAATATTTCTTTTGTTATTTCATGCAAACATCACCATGAAGATGTAGGTGGTCCATTCTTGACTGGCCAAGTTTCATTTCAGTTTATGAATTGAAAGTTAAAATTCTTTAAATATTCCATTTTCACTTCTTGCACATGTGATTTTGTACTGATAAATGTGCCTGGAGGTGGAAGCGTTTAATATCAGATCAAAATCATTGATGATACTCAAAGTTAGCCTACGTAGGAGGGTGTCTTAGTTTGATTAATGCCATTTTCCATTTTGAGTAGTACTTGCCAACCAAATACAAGAGCTGATTCATGCTATGTCTGATACAATCTTTGCATATCGATACCCATCCACAATGTCAGTCTCTCTCTATGCATTCTTATTGGTCTCCTTTTCATTTTCAAATGAACAGGGAATATTTTATCCTGCATCACATACCAACATGCTATGCAAAATTTTAAAAATGCTATAGATTATTATACTATAGATGCAAGCTGTACAGCAGTAGTTGTGCACAAAACCATGGATACTATTTTCAGATTTTGAGTTTGAAAAAAAAATCCTCACAAACTGATCCAAATGCATACAGTACATGTATATGCTTAATTATTCCCTGAATGAACTATGTGGCCTTTCTCTTTCACTTTCTCACCTTTAAGTTGCATATATTTACTGTATTTCAAGTCCTTTTAACTAATAAGGACAATTAAAGTATTGTATTGGAAACAAAAAGTCTTTATTCCTCATAAACTGATACTATTAAAAGGCATGTACACTAAATTGTTTCCAGAATAAAGTATAAATATGGCCTTTCTCTTTCACTTCCTCACCTTGAGAGTTCGTATTCTATTCTCCCAGAACTGAAACTGTACTTCAAGTCCATATATGACTAATTATATTAAAGGACAACTATTAATGGCCATGAGTACACCCACCCACACTGCTAGATCTATCCTAATAAGATTTATCTGTGGTCTAGATAGCAAGCATCATTATACAAATAACTGTCTGGTGATGGTACACCACCTACTCCCAAATCTGGCCCAAGCAATTTAAAGCCTTCCCTGAAGAATGTAACACAGATGAGACGAAAGTGCATGGAGTGATGGAGAAAAGGTCACTGCCTTGAAATAGTTGTAATCCCGAGGAGGATCGCACAGCCAGTCTCTGTTCAAGTACGTATGTATATTGTGTATTCCGAGTGTATGAAGACATGCTAGTTCTGCTTTTGCCTGTCCTTCATATCTGAAATATCACCTAGGGGAATGATACACCAGTAACCAGATTTCATCAAAGCTTGGTTCGTGGATGATGGTGTGTGTATATGTATTCGACTTTCTTGTTTAGAAAAGTAACACATCCACTCAATTCTTTGGGGCTTGTAAAAGTCAATTTCATCAAAACTTCCTGGGTGAAACATGAATACAATTCCTATGGTGTGATTTTCTTGATATTAATTGGTTGTAAACTACATCAGATTTGGTATCAAACAGGAACTTGAAGTAAGCAGAAGTGATGCCATGGGTGCACAGTAAGAAAAGATGGTTTGTTTCTTTATTTTACACTCTGGTGTTTCACCTTGGGTTTGGTTATGGTTCTATGATTCCAACTTTCACTTCAGGTGTTCTAATACAATACCAATGAACCATGGGTATATTCACTTTCTGATGCATCCATTTTTGAAGGTAGAAAATTACCATGAAATTAAAAAATATATATATTATTGATAGCGGTGCATTTATGAAATGTTTGCTACCAATTCCGTTTTGCTACAAATGAACATTGACATTCCTTAAAGCAGCATTTTGCGTCATTTTCTATGATTTTTCTCAACCTCACTGACTCCACTATGCCATAACGACATACATAACTAGCTTATCTATTTAAATCTTACTTCAAATGGTGGCATAAATGTCGAAAAATTTGCAACTTTCAACTTTGTTTTTCTCCAAGATATTTTCCGTTGGGATCCCAATAAACCTCGGCCACAATATGAATATTTAAACACTACGAACGTCATTGACCAATACGTAATACAACACCATGCGTGATTTGTGTACAGTCTATATGGCAGTTGTACAACCAGGGAGTTCCATAAAAACTCCCTGGTTGTACCAACGCAAAGTCTTGAATCTATTTTTAGCAACGGCTCATAACTAAACCTGCATCTCTGATTGGTTGAATTCAAACTAGTGGGTTTGGGGAACTGTATGCGATTAATTTTAAGTGTGGAGATTGTCGTGGACACTTTTCTCATTATCTGCGAATATCCTTAATTACTCGCCAATTAACGTTGTTGGCAGGGAATAATTTGGCTAATATCTTAGTTAGCTGTTTTGTGATTGATATATGTAAAAAACTTGATGGACATGTCAAAAAAGTAGAAAACGGCGACCAAACGCAAAATGCTGCTTTAAGAACGTCATCATATCTGAAGAGCTTTCTGAACTTCATTAGAGAGCTAACAAAAAAAACAAACAAACAAAAATTATGTATATTCCAGTCATTTTTTTGTAAATTATTTTATTTTATTAAAATGATGCATCAAGAACATGACTCAGCTTGTGTTGAAGCTTCTAATACTGTCATGTGCTAAATATATCAGTGTTCCCTATTATATATTCAGGCAGGAGACAGAGTACTGACTAGCCCCACATTGAGAATGGACTATACATGACCTTGGAATGCCAGTCTACCACAGAATACTTTCAGAGGCAGATAAGGGTTGTATCTGAATGCAACATTGATGGGATAGCTACTACTACAGTAGAAATGTCTGGCAGTAATGAGAACCAAGGCCCAGGTACTTGTTTGTTTGTAACACGGAAGTATGAATGTTTGTCATTTTAGACAAGTTTACAAGAAAGTTTATCTGAAACTTATATGCTTCCCTACGTATGCAACACATACGGTGCTGCTCTTGTATTTTTTTTGGTATTTTTATCAATGGCAGACAGTTTAGGATTATCCTTGTCCTTATCATCAGCTGTAACCTGTATTCATGAGCAATCAGTCACAGCTTTATAAAGCTTAATACCATGAGACAATCCACACAAACTTGTTACAATTAAAAAAAACATGTCTTCTCTTGCTATGATATGAGTATACATGCACTGACAGCTTGCCAAACTTACAAAACCCAATTTTCACCTTGAAATTTGAGTGTGTAGTTACACTGGAATCTACCTTTAGGTATAAATTTACAAAAGAAGAGCCCTCTAGAGAACCAGGAAGAAGAATTGTTACATCTTCCAATTACAAACCCAGTCCACTTTCACACAGAAAGCATCCAGCTGTATATCCACTCACAAACTTTACTTAATAGAAAGTTGAATAACCCAGCTGTCACTTTTACTTTCATCTTGGAGCTTCAATTACTAATCGCTTTCCAACCTTTGATCAATTGAAGAAGGAATTCTTTTGAGCCCTAAACAAGAATGCCAGCTCAAATAAGTTCCATTCAGAGAAACTGTTAATGGACAACTGGTCAAGCTAATAGATGACCAAAGAAGATGAAAGAAACTTCACAGTTTGTCCAGACAGGCACTAAAAAAAACATCAGTTCCAGAAATTAGATAATAAAACCAGTTGGGGAAGCAAGGATAAGAACTTCACATACTCAGCACATAATTATCACCCACAAGGTCTTATGATACTAGCAAAAGAAATAAACTGGAAGACTAGGGGAAAAAAGCAAAGGAATAATGACAAGTTTCTTCCAAACAGCTTTGAAAAGATCTGAACTCTGCTGCAAAGCCACCCAAAGAGAGAGGATATAGATGCAGTCTGCCTGCCATGGCCAGCGGCCTTCCCTTAATGATTGTTACAGGGCAGAGCAGACTCAATCCACACCTAGAATTTCACAATTTTAGCCATTTTAGCCAATTTTTAGCAAACTTTTAGCAAAAATTGTGCTAAAGAACATCTACTCCCTAAGTTAAGTGCTCAGTAGCATTTTCCTGAAATACTACAAACATTATTTACTGTACAGGCATTTTAGAAAGTCTGCTCAATTATATTTGGTTATATGGGACTTACAGTACATGTTAGGTATGGAGACCATGCCAATTCTTTGTCTGATGATTGTAAACTGACTTTCCATCTGTTTATGCTCTTAATATCTACTGGCAAAAAATTTCAAGGGACTTTCTTTTCTACTGGCGCATAACAAAATCCACTGGCTTTTAGCCTCCATTGACCTTGAAACTGAAACCAATGTGATCCATGTCAGGCTCTCATGGTATTTAGCACAGAGCCCAGCTGTATATTCAGGCAACAGGATTGCATGAAACACTGTCCTGATTATAGCTTTATCATAAACGTGCCTCTTTAATTACATTTAAACTGCCTTCTTGCTTGTTCTTTTGGATGGATTCCATCAATGGTTGGAAAATTATTAATTGCACCGAATAAAAGTTTTACCAACTCCACCACATCAGTGGTGTTACAACGCCACTGTAGGTAATTTCATGTATCTTATCAAAAGGCATGAGAATCTACAGCCAAGAAGTCATTATACCATTCGTTCATTCGGAGTGGATTCAAGATTCATCCATCGGTATCTCTCCATGAACAAAGAGTGTTGAAGGTAATTATCAATATTGCCCCAAAATATGCTAGAATGTCGGGTAGCGGCCACTCACGTGGAACTTAAACAATCGCTACCTCTCTGGTTACCTTGAATACAGTTGCCTAACGATGAGACATCTTAACTACAGTCTGCATTGAAAGCTTTTTAAGATTGCTCTGAAAATGAACTGAAGTGTCAGAAGCTCCAGGAATGAACTTTTCAAACACAAAAGGGTTTCTATGGCCAAGTTCACACTTGATCACCCTTAACCTCAAGTAGGTGTTTGCAAGACTACAAATGATTTAAACAACAAACTCCTTCAACTTCACAAGCTCCGGATCATTAAACAAGAAACAAATAACATTCAGTGAATATTGTTGTGCAAGAAGATGTGTGATATCCTGCTTGATACGAAAACACTTCTGTACAGAGCATGTCAGGTAACAGCTACATGCAGTGATCCACCTCATAACGACTTTGAAATTATTAGTGTGGATGGGAGGTATTGTCCATTGCAACAGTTTGAAACGTACTCACAAGTTTGAATTTCATGGTTTCAATTTAATTCAGGTTCATCCTGATTTTCAAATCTGTTGGAACTCCAATTTCAGCTACATTTTCTTGTCTATTTTTAGAAGGACAAGAGAAGTCCATTTTGATAAACACATGATGCGACTTTTATTTTCCCTTTCAGGTCACAATTTGCTTTTGATTCCTTGTGCGATGATGTATTACTGTTAACTTTTAAAAGAAGGGGATATCATTTGAAGTTTAACATATTTCCGACTTGCTTCTTGCTTCATGCTTCTTGTCCACTTTAGTATATGATACCTTTAATTACAGACATTTCTACTGTATGATAGCTGTACAAGATAAAATAGATGTAAGAAAGCTATTCTGATTCCTTAGGAATGCAAAAGGAATCTATGAGACGGTGGTAGTGTGTATAAACAGTAAGTAATGTCAAATTTGGAAAACTCAAATGTTAAATATAAAAGGCCAGTTTAAGAACAAGAAACTTTCAAATACAAAATTGTTCTAATAGTAAGTATACTTTTGATTTTGTAATTTTCCAGGGACTATTCAATATTCTGAAATATTTACAGGACTGTGCGGAGAGATATAAATCAAACTGTGAAAACTTTAAACTCTATAGATATACAGAACCACTTTACTTTCTCTTCTTTGCCAGGCATAGAAATGCCATGTACATTTGTAATATATATATCTCTATGTTTTCTTTCATTGTGGCAAAAGCATAAAAGCAAAAACAAGATTTTTTTTCAAGCAGTTATAAGATTACCAGCACAACATTCTGCAGTTTCCAAATTATTTCACATACCAGCAACTAAGTACTGTACCCAAGCTATGACGATGTTCATCAAGTGGTGTAGCGTATCACTGTTGAATATAATTTAAAGTATATCCAAGTATGGAAACTATATATACAACAACAAAACATTAAGAAATATCACTAAAGGATGGAAACCTCATCTAGCAATATGTAAATAAGCAGATCTATGTTACTGCATCTCTGTGGAAGACCATACCCTTGAAAGTAGGTTGCAAGAGAGGAAAATAACTTGAAATATTGCAGCTTAAATGTAACTCCAACATGTCCTAACAATATTTGTTTCTGCATCTTATAATTTGCTTAGAAGGCACAGATTCCATGACTCAGCACACATGTAGTAAAGACTGGTATGTACACTTAATTAAACTGAGATACTGTAGGTAATACAGAGTACTTATTGGGGCCCAGGGTTGTGAGCCTGGAGGGTCCTGGCTCAGCCCTCATGGAAGCTCCTTGGTTGTTGGCCCAAAAGGTTTGCGACCCATTGGTTTAAGGTATGTCTGAGAAGTCATTTAAAGAAAAGGACATGGAGGGTTTGATGAAAAAGTAGTACCCTTCCATAATACACGAACAGTCTTGTAGTTGATGGACACTGAGTAATTGAATGCAAAGGAGAAGACGTGCCATCAATCCAACAAATATTTTCACGTAACAACTGGATATGTCAGTTAACTATGTGGAGCTCTTACAGATATAGTACCTGCTAATCCACCTCCTCTACCCCCATCCTTCACCTCGTCTGAGCCCCCCCCCCCCCCCGAAACACCAGTACTGTTATCATCTATGTAATCCCATTGTCTGGTCCACCATGAAGTTAGATCTAAGCTTCATCAGATTAACAATGCTTCTCGAACAATTGATTTATTGGACGGACATTTACTTGCAAGATTATGACGTGAGGATGGAATGATTTCCTGAGCCTACATGCTAATTATGTCAGGTTATTCAACAAGCTCCTGCTATGCCTAGAGCTCTAAGGATCACATATTTAGTGACTCAGTTTGTCTCACATGTGTGCTAACTAATATTAATAACAAACAGAAATGTATGCAATGATGTCATTAATTCTGTTTACTTTAAAGGAGTTTAAGGTTTAATTCCTCACATATGATGAGTCATTTTTAATCCTCTGAAGGCCCAAGTTAGTTTAAAAGTTCCAAAGGGATATAGACCCAATTTACACGAACATAATCATCATTAAACCTAAAGTGATGGTCGGAAAACTATAAGCCTAGTGGGCCACAGAGTTTTTTCTGAGATCAGAAAGTTTATCTACAGTTTACAGAGCTTCCTGACAAAGATCAATTACGTTATTTTTATATGACTTTAAGAATTGTTACCATCGCACCCACTAACTGCATAGTTACAGTATTAAAAGCTTCAAGGCATTCAGAGAAAGAAATTTTCCTAGCTGAACTAGTTCAAACAGTGAATGCTTTCATATATTGCGATTAATTTCTGCCCATTAGACTGGCTACAATTATAACACGTTCAAGCCTATATGCTAGTATATTCTTTCTTTTTCAATAGCTACACAATTACAGACCCCAGTCTGTTTGAACTTACATTCCTACCAAGGTCCTTTATCAATTCTGAAACAACCTTCAACAATAGATGTTAACTCAAGCATTACAGACTTTGTCTATCCCACCCGGTACGAGATAATAGAAAACTTTCTAAAGTTCATACTGGAATAAACACACTGCACAATAAATACAGTTTAGCAAAGTATCCTGCATTAGGAATTCTTCATATCACAAATATTCAGATCAACTTGAAAATTAACATTGCACCATCAAACAACAAAGTAACTTATAAGTTTCCTGTTTGGATTTCAATACCAAGCCCTAAATGACTACAGTACTATTTCTTGATCAGCTGTTTATTGTACACAAATTGAGTTACCTGGAAGTATAAACAGTATAGAGAATAAGGGGATGATTTAAGGATCAAGAGGGGCAAATCAAATTTCTTAGTTAGCAAATAGAAATTGCTTCGGATTTTCATTGAAATGGCAGGGCGCCACAGGCATTTTTCAAACTTACATTATTCTAGGCCTTAATTCTTACAAATTTGATCAGTGACTTTACATGAAATCCAAGGAAAATTCCGGGGCACTTTTAATCAGGAGGCGGTCCATCAAATCTGGGGACAGTCCCCACAAGTCTGTGATGTCTGGTCACCTTAACTTAGTTACAGTTCCACTACAGTACTAGCCTGTTTATTCTAAGATTAAGACTGTGTGTCATGCTCCAACATAGGACAGCACAGGTTTGGAGTGACATGTAAAACTAAGAGACGACTGTAACACATCAAACTAACGTAAGTCCTCTAGTAAAAAAATCCAGCACTTCTCTGAGTAACACATAGCCTAGGCCTACCAGTATTACGCCATGCCTAAGTTAGTATTATTAGCACGACCACATCCAGGGGGTCAAAAAGCCAAAGGGTTAAAGCAAAGATAAGAATACGAGTTATAAGTAATAACAACTAACTAGGCTAACAATACTTCCTCAGCGTCTTAAATTGTGGCTGCAATTTCCTTGCAACTCCTGCCTCACTTCACTTAAGCATATGTAAATTACTCTCTCCTTAAGTTCTACCTTACTTCCGGAGACGGTCCCCAGAAGTCGGAGATGTCTGGTCACCTCAACTAATTTACAGTTCCACTGCAGTACTAGCCTAGGCCTATTTATTTTAAGAGTAAGTGTAAGACTGTGTGTCTTGAGTGCATACCTGCTCTGACATGTGAGCATTAATATGGGAAAGCACAGGTTTTGAGTGACATGTAAAGGCTATAAGACGAGTGTAACACATCCAACTAACGTTAGGCTGTTGTCAACAAATTCAGCACTTCACTGAGTTACATGTAGGTCAAACAATATGAGCCTAGTCTAACTTAGTTAGTAATATTAGCACGAACACATCCAGGGGCAGAAAGCCAAAGGGATAAAGCAAAGATAAGCATACGAGGTATTACAACTAACAACACTTCCTCAACGAATTAAATTGTGGCTGCAATTTTCTTTCTACTCCTGTACGCCTGCCTCTCTTTACTTAAGCAAAGGTAAAGGACTCTCTAACTTACTTGCTGAAAAGGGTTCTTGAGTATCTACAACTCACTGAGATGATAAAAGTTGACGGTAGAACTAGACGGACTTCGCTGTCGGGAAGTCACCAGAACAAGTCTCGCCCTGGTGTAGTACAGTATATAGTACCTGATGTATTTTAATTTAGACTGTACCATTTGATAGTAGGTTGGTATCGAGTTTAACGTTCAACAGTTAACTTTGTGGATGTGCAACATCCAGGCAATCGAGAGCTACTGGGCCAAGCCAAAGATGGCAATGAAGGCAACGCAACTAAGGGACTGACAAGCCTAATGTAAAAATAATTCGAAAAACTCAGCTTATCGCCGATACATTCGGGGTTTCGAGAGAAAAACAAGGCTTGTAGCGAAAACTCGGTTTTTCGAGTGAAAAACAGTTTTTTCAAAAACTCTGTTTCTCAGATTGAAAAACTGTGTTTTTTTTATCGGCGATAAAAATTGTTAATCGAGAAACTCTGTTTTCCGGGTGAAGAAACTTTATTTTCCGTTCGATATACCCAGTTTATCGAGAAACTCTGTTTGTTGCTCGATAAACTGAGCTGTTCGAGAAACCGTCTTTATCGAACGAAACTGAGTTAATTGGCGATAAACTGAGTTTTTTTTAACTATTGCACATGAGTGGCGAAAGACTAGCTTTTCGCTCGACAAAGTGTGTTTTTCGAGCAAAACTGTGTTTATCGGTAGAAAACCTCTGTTTTTTCCCGAGTTTATCGGCGATAAACTGAGTTTTTCAAATTAATACACACCAGGCTTGCCATAGACTCAACAGACAACGAGCATATTTGGAGAAGAATAAAATACTCTTACTCTGAAATTGTGGAAATTACTATTATTAAATACAAGACGGAGTAATTGTTCCAGATCGTGTTTAATTCGATGACACAACCAACAGAAGAGTTATATCACCCCTCTCTTAGCAGTGGAATATGCCGGTCGTGTACGAGCGGAACTTGATCCCAGATGACGACTAATCACGCCTACAGTTTTGTAATGTACGTACTACAGAACTTCATCACATAGAGGTTACTTCCGGCTTGTCACTTGCAGCAATTTAAAGACCAACAGCGCACACAAAAGCGTTAACCTACACGGCTATTTTCTGTACAGTAAAATTGTAAGAAATTCTTAGAATAAAAAAATACGATAGCAAAGTAGCAGGCGCGTAGCCAAGGGGGTGTTTTATGTGTTCAAACACCCCCCATGGCCCAAGTGCCCCCAAAAAATATATGCAGAAAACACCAGTGACTTGGAGAGATACGCTAGTGATAATTATCGCACCCTCCTCCGGGCCTTACTAATGGGATTTTAGCTTTACTTTTAGTGAGACTCTAAGAGAACCAAATACCAAATATGCCAAAATCAATGATGTGAGAGTAC
>JAIPMN010002198.1:0-13065 GCA_020650975.1 Apostichopus californicus
GTATATATATATATATATTTATATATATACCCATAGGTACTGGCCATTTGCTCCTGTTGGTTAGTATCTCTTTCAGCTAATATTTTTTCTTTTACCCTTAAATTCTCATAAAATGCTCTTACATTCCCCCAACCTGTTTTTATTTATCAATGTCTTTTTCTTACTTGATAAAAAAAATGTTTTAAGTCTGTCAATCATTTTTGCTTCACACTTTCAATTTTTTCCGCCTAATTGAGTTTTATTTTGGAAGTGACAAACATAACACAATGGCAAATGATCCATTGTACAATATGAATGGAAATATGCGAATCGCAATCGTTTTAACAATTATTTGATTCAATGATCATAGTTTTCTCCTTTTATTATAATATTGATTATAACCTTGTCTTTTTTTAATATGATTTTGTTATTACTATTAATGCGACACCCGTCTGTCCCGTCTTCAGAAATAATTCGCTTTAATATCTAAAGAAGCGAATAAAAGGCTTCCAAATTCTTTGCGAGTCTTCGGACACGTGCGCACTTGACTCAGTCCTTTATTTTGACTTTGAAGTTACCCTTTAAATTTTGCAAATGATCAAGCCGGCTTTAAGCTGGTTGGTTCTCCCATTGCAATGACAAGTATTAATAACCACTCACTGGGAGGACAAGTGTGTAGTTTTATATTGGATTGTATGAATTGTGATCGTAGGGGGGTCCCAATGTGTCTTTACCACGCCATAGCGGATGTTTCAAAGATTAGGAAGTAAAAAAAAAAAACAATAAAAAAACTGCAATATTCAGTGAATCGAACTTATGCCAATGATTGAAACATTGGGTGGGCCATTAAGTGTAGAAATTGAATGAGGGTATCTTAACGTACATAATGTAGGCATATAAATATATATATATTTTTTATTGTGGTATATGTATGTTCATATATATAGATATATATCTATAAATAGTGTTGCATATTTTATGTCAAGAATAAAAGAGGAAGCTGTTTTGGGGTTCCCGGGTAGGAAAGTGGTGAATATGTGCTATTAAGTTTCAAGGATGCAATAGGACGGGGGAAAAAAATGACGTTGGTCTCATGGTGGCTCTATACTTGAAGTCGATTTGTTTTGCTGGGAGAAGAAATGTAGGTCAACTTGTGTGTCATCTCTCTTGAAGCCATTTTAATGACGTCACGAATAACATGTAGGCCTAGAGTATGTTATAATGTAAATGTAATGACCATGCATGACGGATTAATAAACAAGTTTGTTTTTACGTCACATTCTAATGGTCACGTGATAAAAGGTATCGCAAAAAGTTTGTGCTTTCATAGTTAATTAGGGCTGTGTCACAATATGGTTGTGCAAAACTATACGTAATTCTTCTTCAAGATTGCTTCTGATATTATGTAAAGAATAAGGGTTACGAAGTTAAAATCCCTGAAACTGACAGCAATTTTCACGAAAGAAGCGTCAGCATTTGAATACAGATTTTCTTAAACCAAAGTCTGGTCCATACGTGAGATTCAGGTTATCGTTATCATCAATGGCATTGCTATTTAAAATCAGGAGAACGACAGCTATACCACAACCTATGAGAACATAATCCTGATAAAGGGACCTGTGTTATCGCTATTCGGTATGATGACGTCATGTCACGAGTCATGTGACAGGAAATCACGTTATAATAATACCTTAGGTCAGAGGTGGGTACGAAATTTTCATTGGGGGGGGGTGGGGGGGGGAGGGGGCACAGTGCAATTTTGGACCCCTAATCCCCTGGCCACAAGAATTAAGGAGGTTCCTAATTCCGTGGCCAAACATTGGAATATATTTCATTATAGGCCATGAGATTTCTGTATGTGCATTTTCCACGCTTGTAATGTTGGAATATCTACTCACTAGTAGGCCGCAGAATCATCAAGATATATATACATATCTGAAGGTTTTTTTCGTTTAACTTCTTCTATCGTGCAGTTAAATTCGTTGTTTCAGTTGATCTATGGTTGGGTTGAAACATTGCTTCGATATTATAAGGTTCATCCTGCGTCGTTAACAACGTCCTGCAAAACTCGAGGGCCGCGGTAAACTCGATGCATGCGGACCGGGCCGCAATTTGCCCACATGTGTCTTAGGTAAAGATGGAGCAGAACGGGCTCCGGCATGGGATGGATGGGGGTGGGGGAGGGTGGAGTGGGGGGGAGGGATGGTTGTAGAAGGAAGGGAAGTAAGATATGATTGGACACGTTGCATTTGGAATATTTTCACAGAGTGGAGCAGTGCAAGGTGAACGTAAAGGTGAAACTTCCTTAAAAGGTACATGCGAATTAAAGAATGCTTTCTAATGTCAAGTAATGAAGAAACAAGTCGAATTCATGTTCTTTGTAGAAATTCCGATTTGAGTGTTTTTTTGTTGTTGTTGACAAATATGGATAAGGTGAAGCAAAGCTATAGGAGTCGGTCCGTTATAGTTGAACCATTTGTAACATCACTCTGTGGTATAATACTGGATAGGGGTGATAAATCATCAGCCAGATGGTCTGCTTTGAATTGATATAGATTGAAAAGTGATGTATTTTAATCTGTGAGTGGATTGACATTCCGTCACTAGATTTCTCTGACGTCATGGGTTGCTAAGGAAGTAACGTCTACCGTAACAACTGCATAATGATCTGCCTTTCTCAACTTTTATACCAGATTAAATTTAGTTAAAACCCATGAGAAAGATAGTCAAGTGAATATTTTTCCATCAAGTGAAAACCGTTTAGATTGAAAGTCAATCGACTAGATTGAATTTTCAATCTATACATATTGAGAGAGCAGAGAAGATACCCGAAAAAAAAATATAAAAAAAAAACAGAAGATTCTGCGCAGCATAGATTGTTTACGTTTGAAAATTCGAGCAGGATCGGTAATGCATGGTAAAACCATGTAAAACCATGCATCTGGCGTCCTGTTTGTCAAATTTAAGCCTGCGAAAAAATGTATATACCGTGGCGGTTGAAAATGTATGCCTATATACATGCTTAACTTCATATTGAATCAGTCAGTATAGTTGTGGACCACAATCATCACACGTGTGATGTTGCGTTACAAACAGTCCACCCGTTTTCCCTTCAAAAAACCCTACTTTCTGCGATTGTGGCTTGCCTAATGAGGTGAATATTCTCAAGCTGTGCGAGCGTTTGCCACGATTATTTTAAGGCGTAAGATTTTTTTGCTCTTACAGTATGGAAAGGGCCCATCCCGCGTTCCATAAATAGGGATGACATGGGACAGAAAATTGTATTGCGAAAAGAAAATGCATGCTGGGTAATTTTACTCTATCAGTTTTTACTCTAGTCAACTTTATGAGGATTTTTATTTTCAAAATGTATGGAATGTATAAATTCAGACAGAACCGATCATGACGTAGGTTCCTCCGTAATATCATCTAAATGATATGTAATATTGCTCTATTGTTTTAGAAGCTATTACTCCACAAAATATAAATTTCAGTTTCAACTTCATATAAACTACAGGATGCACGCATGAATGAAAATCGAGAGTGAGAAAGTTTTCATACATTCTATGGTTGTACTATGTGGAACCATTAAAGTCCAATGGATTTCTCTACTTTTGCACGGTGTTATTTCAGAGGAACTGACGTAACATTATGTCGATGCTAGACTCGGTGGTCCAGCACCTTTCATTCATGAGCCTTTGATGTTTGATGGGTAAAAATCAAATAGCAAAGAGAAAAGAGAGAAAAGAGGGGGAAAGGGTATTCAACTGTAGCATGCACTGTTGGTATATAGTATATTTTACACTCTGAGGGTTTTCTGTGTGTGGCATAATTGTCATTGTTTCAATCAATAATAAATAATTGGGAATCATCATATAGGATATGTTTCATGATGTCTGTTTAACTGTGTCTTAAATCGTTACCCTATTGAGACATTCAATTTAGGTAACATTGGTTAGCTAATTTGTGATTGGTCAAAGTTTGACTGACACATGCGCGTTATGAACGTGATCGATGATGTTGCGGAAAGTTGCGGTGAAGAGACTTTTCTGCGTGATCCTACGAAATCGATGTTCCATTGTACTGGAGTAGATTCTTTTCCTTAATATCTGAAAATCCGAGGAGCAATGCTACCCACATTTTCAGTGTCTCAATGTTGGACATTGAATGCTTTTTAAGTACTTCAAGACCATCACCCCCCCCCCCCCAAGACCATCACCCCCCCCCCCCCTCCAAACAAAAACGGTTGGGCAAAGTTAGAATATCAATAAGACATTTAAGCAAAGTAAGCAACAAGATATTAAAGAATGTAGTTACAATTTTCAGATATAAATGTAAGATTTCTATAATCTGATCAGCTTTGGTTTGCAAAGTTGATTAATTTCAACCAGATTTGGAGATAAATAGGAAAAAAGAGAACAAGAAATATTGGTATATTTTCTTTCTTTCTCTTTCGCTCTGTTTTGGAGCTTAAAATGAAATTAGTTTTTGTTACATCTATGTTTCAATTTTGGTCTTTTCATTTTGCGTTGATCAATGGTGACTACGTCTTTATGTGTACTTTCAGTTATTTGATCAGTGGTTGGTGACTTGTCTTATACTTAGTGGTGACTTGCCTTACCAAAAAAAAAACTCTTCGAAAGAGAAAAGTAAGACGAAAAAAAGTCTTTGACATTGATAAAAAGACAGAAACCATCAGTCCCATCAGTCATTCTTCTCCTTAAGACCGTAATGTTTACATACACTTATCAAAACGCTGGTGTTAGAACACCATCAAGAACTGCTAGTCTGGGACTCCTTTATATATTGCAAAACATAAGGATAACATCGTCCGTTTACTTCTGACGACAGCTGTTACAATGTAGACTCCTGGTTCATTTCTTTCGTCTTTATTTTTTCGTTATACTTCATTTTTTTTACGGGATATGTCGATCAAAACGAACATGGTCTCTTTTGTTTCATTTTGTATTTCTCGTTATTTCCACTTCCGCTAGAGATTTTCCATTTTGCTAGAGCAAGCAGGAAATCGGTTGCTAGGCAGTTTAGGCTTTCAGCCAGTCGTTTGTTGTAAAAAATGTATGCCAAATGAAAAGATCGTCGTGTATATTTGGAATCTTGCATTCTGAAGGAACTTATTTTGAGATGTTCAGTGAACAAGATTTCGGTGCAGATTTTGTTGAGGTGTGATAAAAATAAAAAGCTTTTTTCCCGGTCTTTTCTACTATAAAGTACTCTTATTGATAACTTTTCAGTAATGTATCGCCATAGTGATTGCCAGTACAGTTCATACGAATATCAATTGATGACGAATCGGTCCTGTTAAATTGGAAATGAATATTCAACAGCTTGAAGAGATTTTCCATTTTGCTAGAGCAAGCAGGAAATCGGTTGCTAGGCAGGTTAGGCTTTCAGCCAGTCGTTTGTTGTAAAAATGTATGCCAAATGAAAAGATCGTCGTGTATATTTGGAATCTTGCATTCTGAAGGAACTTATTTTGAGATGTTCAGTGAAAAACATTTCGGTGCAGATATTGTTGAGGTGTGATACAAATAAAAAGCTTTTTTCCCGGTCTTTTACCAGTACTCTTATTGATAACTTGTCAATAATGTATCGCCATAGTGCTTGCCAGTACGGTTCATACGTATATCAATTGATGACGAATCGGTCCTGTTAAATTGGAAATGAATATTCAACAGCTTGAACACCTAACTATAAATAGAAAAGAAAAAAGAAATTCAAATATCGACATACCGCAGAAAAAAGTCTAAGAATATAAACGCAAATATAAATTTAACAATAAAAAATGTTCAAACACAATCTCACTATAAATATGATAAGTTTAATACATACACGTATTATATACACTGACATTTATTTTTACGCCAACCGAATTGTTTATTTCTATTAGTTTACAATAATGTCAAAATATAGGTTGATACATAAAGTAACCTTTAGAAATGCCTTCCTTCCCCGCCCCCCCCCCCTCCATTTTTTTTTTTGGCTTTTTCGCATAAAAATGCGCAACCGTCATGACTATTAAGTAAGCCCATCTGTGCTCACCCAATGCCTTGATATGAAATGGTATGTTTCTTCTATAAGCCGATGTTTATGTAATGTAACTGTATCTATATGAAAGAATATGTAGGGTCTGCGGCAATTAAGTGCTTTGTCCGCGTGTGGAGTGATCAAATAGTAGGCTACATATACATCAGTTGATGTGTTCGCTGGACTCTGAAATTATTCCGTTGTCTATTATGTTTTATCGCTTTCAAGTATTAAGAAACACATTCGTATAATATTTGAGAGATAATTTATGCGTAAAACACGAAAAGAGGCAAAATGTGTGAAAGTTTTGACATGCATATGTGTGCATGTGTGTGTGTGTGCACGTCATTTGTTGTTACATGACATTGGAGGGGAAAACAATAAGACAAGTACAGTTATTTGCATACATGAGTATATGTAAGCTAATTAAGTTTTATTAATTATGTATTCTTTTGTTTCTGATTGTGCAGTGGTATCTAACTATCAAAATCACTGCAATGTTATTTTGTGTCGAATAAATATATTAAGTTTGTTTAAAGTAAAGAAGTGATATATATATATATGTACATACATATTTTTTATATATATATATATATGGTCTTAATTTAATGTTACTTTACATCGTTGCTTAACTGACTTTTTCTTCTGTATGACATAATTCATTCAGTAAAGTTTAAGTAATAACACGTTTTCTGCCAATAAACGAGGGGCACAGAGTTTAGAAAACAAATATGATTGACAGGTTCTGGTAAAGTATCTCTGTTTCTGTCGAACAATTTCAAAAGAGTAAAAATCATTTTTAATTAGTGGTTTGTTTTTATTATTCTAAATCTGTATCGCGTTGTGGATACGTCGGCGTAGACGGTCATAGGATGAAAGCGTGAGAGAATACTGCTATAGAAAGCTATGGATGAAATTAATCACACTTATATAAGCTCATTGTAAACGAAGGTAAAAACCTCGTCCACGCGGACAAATATTTTTTTTCACACGGAAACACATTGACTGTTGCACATAATGCATATATACATCCTTTTCTTCCTCCCAAATGATTTTTTCGTCTTGATTTTTTCTTTCTTTTATAATTTCAACTTGTAACGACAAAACCTATGTGCACCGATTAAAAAAAGCGGCGAAATAATATAATGATATAAAAAAAAATGAAAAAATGTTGGCCCTAATGTGTGGCAATTATGCACCCGTGGGGAACATATTCGGAGAGAAAGAGCGTAATGTTGTGTGCATTCATGTGTGCAAAGCAGAAGAGGTTGAGTAAGATCTCTAACCGCGAATCGTTGTGTAATGGATTCAAGTTAAGATTGTGTTTTGTAAGGTTGTGCTGAATCTGGCGGCACCAAAAGTATGACGCCAAGTCAATTCTGGTTGGCTCCCGTCTTGCAAGGAAACAGTGATCATTTTCGTCGTCATGGTTACTTCTCACGAGACCGGTCATTGTACCACAACTACCCCAAGTTTTTCTTGCCTTTTGTTTCGTTTCTTGTTCTTGTTCTTTCTTTCCACAATAGCTCGTTTTATAATCATACAACTTTTTTTTGTAGATTATACCTAACACAGATGCGAATTCTTGGACGCTTTGCGTCAGTATAATTTCGAGCCGACGAACTCCCCAGCGAAGACCGTATGTGCGTTATCGTCATCCCTACCCTACGCTCTTAAATTCACCATTTTAGTTTCCCTTTTTGGGATAAGGTTGTCATTTATTTAATTTAGCAGCGGTGAAAACTAATTTTTAAGGCCGAGAGAATTATTCTGGCGCTCCCGTCAAACTGCTAAAATGCGACAGGCCTATCAGGACGCCGCTCGGCATCAATTGACTATGTTGTCCCTCGGCATCCGGGATATTAAAAGCTGTTATCGCATTTGGGGAGATTCGGACAAAAGAAAAATCTCAGAATTTATGGAGTTTCCAAAAAAAAAAAAAAAAAAAAATACCCATGTTGGGAACAAAGTCTCTCCGAATGAAAAACGGCCCTTAAAGGTATAAAGACGCAGTCGTGGGATGCAGGCGTTGAACATAAATTCACAAATCCCTTTGTCGTGCGACAGAGTTAACATTCGGATGTCTCCTGCGCTTAATGTAGGTTAGTACCTGAGACGGGGAGAAAATTGACCAATAATGTTAGATCTGTTGACAGAAGAAACGAGTATACTCTCTGTTTCCCGCGGGGCGACATTTTTCTGTTTACTGGACCGGCACATGCGCCGACATTTTGGCTGCCTTCTGACGCAGGTGAGATCGGCCGAGGCGGTGGGCTCGCGGCATAATGCTCTAACCGGCTGTTTCACATTACATACATAATCCGTATTTCGAAGCAACATCAGGTTTCTCGCAATCTCAGCACAAGCCAAAGATATTTTAATCCTCGAAGTCCGTAGCCGTTTTTTTCCGTCGACGGTCGTTCGGCGCAGGCGTCACGGCAGGCGTAAATTCCAACCGGCATATCGCAGGCTCGCACGATCGCGCAGGTCCTCTTCAGGAGTGACATGTGTCCTTTGTTGAACGACTCGTCCCGGCGACAATGAGTGGCATGTTACCTTATGCAGAAGGGCGACCACCTCACAGCTCTTATCTGCTTTTCTCTCAAGAGAGAGAAATTGGAGACTCCGAGAGCAGACCCGTCAATCTGATTAGCGAACGAGACAGATGTCTCTCAAAAATACAGCACGCTGTTCGGTAACCGCAATTTGGATTTCCACGCAGTAAATATGTATTTGCTTCCTGTTTCGTACAGCCAAATCTTATCCCAAGTCTCCTGTACCCCCAGGATCCTATTATAAAATTTTACTAGTCGCACTTTACTGCCTATGTTAACCAATCCTTCAAAGAACAAATTATGGCTTTTTTTTTTTTAAAGATGGGGATTTTTTTCTCTCTCTCTCTCGATGGGGAGAATGTAACCGCTTTGTCGAAGGTAGGGTTTGATGGCAACATATCGAAGATATGTGTTTAAAATGAGAACCGGCTGCCTGTTGTCTTTGGCAAAAGTCCGAAATTTTTTGGTCAGAGTATATGTGTCATGATTTTCTTTGTCTTTTCGAACACTCATAACTCGCAGGATGTTGAGACTTTCGAAGTTTCGCGCGAACGACCGTAGAAACACGAAGGATGCCCGTCTTCGCCATGAGTGAACCCACAAGTAAGTTGCTTCCATTTTTCTCGACTCTTCAATTTTGTTAGCCAATCCTTCGTATCGTAATGTCTTTTCTTTGGGAGAAAACTTTGATAGAGATCTGAGTGGTTTGATCAATTAGCAAATTATCATTTTATCTTCAATCATATCTCTTAACTTTCATCCCAAACTCCTTTTTCTCGAGACTCGTTGTCGTTCTCTCCTCTTTTGATTTGCTGTTGCCTATTGGTCATTTTCCAGAGTGATAGAATTCGAGACCCAGCCGTTTGGTCTTCTTTTTCTCCATGCTTGTAGGAGAGTAGAAAAAAAAAACGAAAAGGAAAAAAAATAAAAACGTCGGGGATTTCTAGGAATTTTGGTTCAATTAGCACCGGAGCGATATTAATTTCTCTATGAGCACTAATTGGCTTTTAATGAATGCTGCATACCTGTTTTACGCATGTGCGCGGACGGCGATGTCTACCTCGATTCATATCCAGGTTCATTTTTTTATATATTTCTCGACTGCACAATGCAGAATCATAACGTCACAGCGGGTGGCTATTGATCGCAGAAGACGGTATGCGCAATGCGGTACGCAAATTGACGCTAGTTTTTTTCCGGCGATTTGAATTCGAGTTAAAATTATTGGCAGGCATGCATCAATGCTTGTTCCCACACATGCTGTGCGACCTTCATAGGGTGTTCGTAATGATGCAATTTAGGTATGTGTGAGTGTTTTTGAGCTAATAGGTGTGTTGACTAATAACGACACTGCCTATTAAGAAGCATGTGGTGAAATGTGATTAAGACATACAAATACTTTTAGATTCCGTTCCCATCATCGGTTGTTGAAGTATATACCAGCAAGTGTTAGCCACTTGTTACCGCAATAGTTTTATCCCATTTCTTGAATTATTCTGGTTAATTGATTCACGCCTTGTGATGCAACGAGGACACATAGTCTTAACAAGTGTTGTCTTTCTTTCTTTTTTTATGAGGGAAAGGTTTAGAAGGCGTTACCCATTTCTGTACGACACTGTATATTTGTAGGCTACACGCGGCACACCCCCTTGATGTGCAGTGCAGCGTTCCGTTTTGAAATTGCGGGGTAATTCCCTGTCACCTAAAAGCTTGCTACAAGTCGTTTGGGGTTGCTATGGGCTGTTTGTATCGTGAAGTCGTATGTTTGTGTTGCACAGTGAAGCTTTTCGAGGGGGTTGCCATATTATCGACCTTCAACCAGGGGTTCGGGGGAAACATTGGCTGCTGAATTTCGAGGATTGTGTTGTTCCACTTAACGAGTTAAATTATATATATATATATATATAAGGGAACTAAGATGGGCATATTCGACTGTGGTGTATGAAAAAAAAATTGTGCAATATGGGAAATTTTGTAATTGTCAATCAAATTCCTGTCGTTAACAGATCAATTAAATAAACTGTTTTTTGGCTCTCGGATGTTTGACAGGAACATCAAGTGGCTGAAATGTAAAAAAACAGGAAGAGAAAACAATGGGGGAGGGAGGGGTGGAGGGGGTGTGAGACAGATTAGCCCGATAACACCAAATAGGTGTGGAAATATCACATTATTTTAAAATTCCCAGCATGTTTTACATCAATGCACTTTGCTAATAGTAAGAAGCAAATAAATAGCAAATAGTATTTATTTTTCCAGACCTACTTTAATGAAAATTATATTTAGTATTACTTAACTATTTCTCGTTTACCCATACCGTTTCATATCTTATGTCTCTCATCATGATTATCAATTTGATCATATTTTGGGGTTTGGAGTATTTAACCGCTGAAGTGCGCGCGCAACCAATCTCTCATGTACATGTTAACAAAAATCCCATACATGGAATCCTAATATTTTCCACCAAAAAAACCAAGAAAAAAAAATCAAATTGAGTAATGATACGGCAACTTTACGCCATAAATTATCCCCTTTAATCGCTTAATACCAAATGAAATCCCCCGATCGTCATTTAATGACACGTTACACACTGGAAATCGGGTGCTTTAATCAGATAATCTAATTAATGAACACCTGTGCTATTGTTTTTGAGCATTATAGTTCCGAACGAATTAATTATCTGCCAGCGCATGTTCTCTTAATTTAAAAAACTTTTCATTCAGAACAAAGAGAACAAAGCACGTCCCTCATTGCCTACGTCATCGTGATTATAACGATTTTTCGCCACTCAGAAGACGCTATTAATTCCGGGAGCCTCCGAGCTCACTCCGCTATCGCGTCTAATGAAGGAACTCCGGACTTGGAGCGCACTCGATCTGTTTTCTAATTATATTTAGAGGTATTATCAGATCGCATTGTCAAAAAAAAAAAAAAAAAAAAAAAGAGCGAAAAAAAAATGGGGGAGGTTTCTGACTGGTGCCAACAGTTATCGGTGGTACAAGTGGGAGATGAGGGTGAGCCAGTTAGTAAAAGCAGTTTGTTATCTGTTAAAGCGCTACCTTGCAAGAGAGAAGTTCTTAGAATGCTTAATGTCCAGTGCGGCGGAATATCGGTTCGTCACCGTTTTCAAAGTAAGTCTTTAATTTTGACACTTCCCCTATCCTGCTAAAGTTTCTTCACTTTTCTTGAAAGACATAAAAAAAAAAAAGGAAGCGAGAGATAAAGAGAGAGAGAGAGAGGGGGGCTCTTTATCTCATCAGCTGAAAAATATGCGCGTCAACTTTCTTTGATTTTGTTTTTAGAGCGTTCGAATTTCCTGAATGCGTCGTATTAATGATAATTAATCTATAATTTGCTCGAATTCGTATTCCCCCTAAAAGGCCTCCCGCCATCCCCCCCAAGTAATCTTTAAAATAATTATGGATTATCTCAGTTCAAGTCATTGTGTATGCATGCAGATAAAATTATATATTTCTATTTCTATATGTATGTATATTTCTATATAGATATATGTATATATATTATCTATATGTATATATATATATGTATATGCATATATATATATATATATGCAAATGTATATCTGTATATGTATGGATATGTATATGCATATTAATATATATATGCGTATAAATATGTATATGCATATATCTACATGTATATGAATATATATATATATATATATAGCTTTATATCTATATATATATATACACACGTTTAAATAAATATATAGATATATAAATATATAGGTTATATATATGACTAAATATAGGATATATAAATGACTATGACTATGGCATGACTATGTTAGTATCATGCTTCACGCTGACATTAGAAATCAACTCGACAGAAAGAAATATTTAAGCATTACGCGTCATTCTCGATGAGTTCTATTAATGACTTTGAAAGTTGAAAAACGAGTTAACAAAACTTTTCGTTGCCGAATTTGATTTTGGTTTTCATTTTATGAAAATGAAGAGTGATATTCCATTCAAGAACATGAAGTATTAAACTTCAATCTCACATTGAGGAAGTTAAATAATATTTTGTTTCGAAAAGTGAAAATTGAAATCCTTCACCAGAAAACATACAAATATTTAAACCGATGTATTGGCTGAGTTTGCCTTTTTTTTATAAAGAGGGCGGGCTTCATATTCATACTCAGATCGAAATTTCTAGGTCTAACTTCAAGTTGTTGTAGTATTAATGATCCTGCCTGTAGTAAAAACAATTAAGACGATATATATTTTAATCTTTTTGACATATTCAAATGGACTTATCTAACATTTAAACGAATATTTAATATCGAATGTCTGTTAATTAAACGTAGCATGGGACTCATTTCTGTGTTCGTTGTTGTATGCGCATGTTTAAAATAACACTAAATTCTTTTTTGTTGTTGTTTATATTAAAAATTCATTCACGGAGTAACACAAGGAAGACAGAAATGGGAAATCTATTTTAATTTCGTTCTATAGGCCTATATATA
>JAIPMN010002199.1:0-22206 GCA_020650975.1 Apostichopus californicus
AAAGGATGAGAACGAACGTTGTCAACGTTGTTGTGCATACGGTTCGTGACATTCCATAGAGTGCGGTTAGGTAGGCAATATGTATTTTATTACGCAGTGGCCAACTGTAGGCTTGTAATTGGCTATAGGCTAAATTTAGATAATTGCATCTGCCAAACTAAGTAAGTAGTTAAATCAGTAGGCGTGAATGTTACTACGATTATAATCGAGTTCACGGAGCTGACGAGTATTCAAGATCAAAAGAGCACTGACAAAATACCATGCTAAAAAAAACGACAGTTTTTAAACATTTTTTTTCGATACTGAAAGGGGGGGGGGAGCAGTCGCTCCCCATGCTCCCTCTGGCTACGTCCCTGTAACAAACAACAGTGCAGTCTACGATGACATTAATTGTGTACTTCATTATTGTGTGTTAGACTATAAAGTCCCTGTCATTTTATGTGGTGAACCTCAAGAAAGACACACATGATACAGCCTGGGCCAAACAACCTAATCCACTCGCAACTCCCTTACATCGAGACTGTAACCGTATGATCAAGATGATGACATGACGTTGACATGACGTGGCATGACGTGACATGACATGGCATGACATGACGACGATATGACATTACATCAAGTGAAATATCACGAGTGCCTTGGATAGGGAATAGGGAATTCAACTACACATGATTAAGTTAAAGGTTAGTTCTTATTTGAAACCAGTGTCGAACAATACTTCACATCTAAACTGGAAACTCTTGAATCTTGAACGAGACTATATTTGAAAGTATATTTTACAGTCTCGCCATTGGTTGAACATGAGACCAAACGTGCTTTACAACACGGTCATTAATGAGTTGAGTTGCTCGAAAGAGCCAGTCACAAGTGAAAGCGAGGATCGTCTATTTAAGTTCCGCAAATATAGCGTGCCGCCCATAGAGATGAACACCTGCCGTCTGAAATATCTGTGTAAAAAATGTTTAATTAAAGAACCTGTTTAAATAATTTGTGGAGGTTCTGGTGAGTAACCAAACTCACACGAATGATTCCCTGGGTAAATATACGGGCTGTTCCAATGGACTACCCTGGTTACATCTGCACAGAGGCAAGGGTAATTGCATATGGCGAGGCACGTAGAGTAACTCATGTTATATCAATAGCTGTTTCTGCTATAGGGTAAACAAGTATCCAAACAATGTGGGTTCGGTAGCCCCCTATCACAAGAAATGATTTCTGACCACAAGTGTTTCTGAGGAGAGTGGAGAGGATGTTCGGTCGGCATCTACCACAGTTAAGTTGAAATGTATTCCTCCCACCCATAAAATGTTAAGAAAGATAATTCATACACAAAATAATAACAAAATAAAAAATCTTTTGAAACTTAGCTTGAAAACAACACGAGCATCATTTAATCAGTCAGTGTTGTGTGCTATCACCTCCAAAAAGATGCAAATTTTAACTTTTTTTGCAAACGATTTAAAGTCAACCGATTCAGAACCTAATGGCGATATGACGTCACATATATATAAATGACAGCTCCATGGATGACTTAAAACTAGGATAGCCCCCCCCCTCCCATCCCCTCAAAGGAACAAGCTTTATTCTTAGCTGTTTCGAGGAGTTGTTCTTTACAAATATCTCTGAAATATAAGCCAAATATGATGGTTGGGTTTGTTTCCTTTTTATTAGAAGAATTATGTCGGTTTCATATTGCAAAACTATTTATTAGTCTTCAGCACTACTCCTAAATCAAAAGTATACTTTGATGTTAAATTTGAATACCACTAACACACTAGGCTACTACATAACATCTATTTCTACACCTCCCCTCCCCCACCCTCAACCCTGAATCAGAAATATAAACGAAACACAATTATTTTCGGACTACCACGAAGCACATGATCATCTACTTTTTTGTGTGTGGGGGGGGGGGGCTCCGACTGGACATTTTGTCATGCTTACCACTTATGATGTCGGAGAGGTTCAGCAAACCTACCGATTATCGATAGAGACCAACCGATCGATAGCGACTAATCTATAGAGACCTACCAAATAATACGCGAAATAGATCTCCACTGCAACATTTGGTCAATTACAACAAGGGCGCATGCAACCTCTGTCAAATATATGCCTCTCATAAACCATCTAATCGTACATATAGACATTGTGGGAAAGATTTCGCAAACCGAGGTTCTATTTGCGTTTTGATTTAAGCTTTTGTTTCAGAGATCTACATAAATGTTTAAGTACACCTCATTGACATATTTCAACAGTATTGTTTGTACGAATTAGACAAGAGTATATATTTGAAGAATGAAGAACAAAAGAGAAAATGTTATTAAATGTTCAAACCCTGCAAATGTGTATAGGGACAGATGTTACTGAATTCACCTGTGATCTGTCATGACCCGGATATTAAGCAAATATTGTATGAAACAATCAAATTCGTTTAAAATGATCATTAAATATCACGACATATATCATATATAACAAAGGTATGGCAATTCAAATTGTAGAGTAACTGCTACGAGGGTTTTACCTTTAAGACAGTTCTTAAAATAGTGCATAGCATTGTGACGACAACTCAATATTACATTCCATAAATAAAATTAAAAATCGAAGAAAATATGAAGTTGTACCTGTTCTTCGTGTTTATCACCTATCTTGGGAAGACGACGTCGAATGACGTTGTCGACGACGATACATTCGGGGTAGAGATGTCATTTATCTTGCCAATTACAGAGGCCGATTTAGCAAACAAACCCACTCATGGCATATGTTTCGAAGACAGTAAGTATATCGAATAACCTTTATTTTCCCTTAACATTTCTAGGACAATAAGTATTGTGTATAAATATATAGGCCTATATATGTGTATATAACACAAAGTTTATTCCTACGTTGCGTGGCCATTACAAAGGGCGCGTGTTATTTGTAACCTATCGAGGACAGTATAAGTATGGATTATAATATCTTTAAACTTTCGAGGACAAAATATTTTAGGGGTATATTTATAGGCTTTATCTCTAACCTTTTGAGGACAGTCATATGTATTATATCTTTCAATTTTAGAGGACAGTAAATATGGTACACTACAGGCCTATATTTAACCTTTCGAGGACAGAAAGTGCGGTGTATTATATATCTTTCAACTTTAGAGGACAGTAAATACAGTAAATTATAGGCCTACATTTGGCCTTTTGAGGAAAGTATAGGTATGGTACATTATATCCTTAAACTTTCGAGGACAGTATGTACCGTATGGCTTATTATATCCTTAAACTCTCGAATACAGTAAACTTTCAACTTTCGGAGGACATTGAGTGTGGTGTATTATATCTTTAATCTTTCGAACACAGTATATACCGTACATTTTCAGACATTGTTTTTTAACCTAAGAGGATAGTAAGTATGGTGTATTATATCCTTAACATTTCGAGTATAGTAAACACACTGTATTATATCTTTAAACTTTCGAGGACAGTTAGTGTGGTGTATTGTTCTTTAAACTTACGAGGACAGTACTCTTTATAGGCATTACTGTAACCTAAGAGGATAGTAAGTATGTGTATTATATCTTTAAACTTTCTAGGACAGTTAATATGTTGTATTATGTCTTTAAACGGTTGATGGCACCAAGTAGAGTGTAGAGTATGTGTAAAGGTTTACTTACAGTTCGTTCGCTGAATTATATGTCTAGACTTCCGAGGACATTTAATGTGGTGGATCATAAACTTTCGGAGACAGTATTATAAATTACATACCGTGTGCTTTGCCTTTAAACTTTCGAAGACAACAAAAGATTACTTTAATATTTGAATAAAGTTGGAGCCTGATATCAGTGTCTGCTCTTCTTCAAATTGATTAAAACTGTAAATACTATAACTATTTCTGTTTATTTTATTTTATTCCTGCTTGTTTCCTTAACTTATGTAAAATAAAAATGTTTATTTTTCATAAAATTAATAGAATAATTACACCTTGATTCAAACCTCGTCTGTACATACAACTTGTCAAATCAAACTTGTCTTCCTCAGATTTTGGATATCTTCAATAAATGCCCATTTCTCACATTTCAATTAAGGATTTGTTTTAATTTGTGTTTGAACTAAACGTTACCCAGTAATGATCACTAGACGAAATTTTAACCCAATGTCAATGACTGCTAAGTGTTGGCATAACTTTGCTAGAGAATAAAACTGAGTTTTATTTCAAGAATAACTTTAAATGCCTTCTAGTACTATCAGGGGAAGCCCTAAAGACGGTTTCGTTGTCGTCGAATAAGCGGAAACCAGTTCATGGTATTCAGTGGTGCAGGTTCTACTTGTCACTATATTACTTGTGAAGTGGCAGAGATTTATATATACTTGGATCTTCTCTCTTAACTAACTGTTTCCAATGTACTGCTGTATTCTTTGGGAAAGTTGGGTATATGGGTCGCGTCTGTGCCGCCAAAAATGTATATGAAAGAACAATATATATTAATGAGGATGGGTTACCGGAGGCATATATCCATAAATCACTTGTCAATAAGTTTCAATTATCTATATCTCTCTTTCTTTCTTTCTTTCAAACATGACAGCTTCTGCAGAGTGCTTAGTGCCAGGAGAACGTGTAACGTATTCAGGAGCTTTGCAGTGTCTCATTTGCATTTGTAGCGACGATTTGAAAGTATTTTGCTGCAGAAGGTAAGTCAAATTGGCTTGTGCATGTAACCTCCGTATATAGCTTTAATCTACCGTTATAACAAACACGAAGAAAACAGCACTTGTCATCTGCATGGTCAATTCCATTACAACGTGTTAAGTATACGTAAATAACATATTTCTTATTGGTGGCGGAGTAAAGTCTCGACTCTCTTTCTCATGACTTTGATCTGACTCAACTCAGACTCGGTTAATCGGGGAATCGGTTTTGACTCGGACTGTAAGGACTCTCTCAGGCTTGGACACCGTGGACTAGACATTATTATTATTACTAGTCATTATTTGCGATATATTCAATTTGCATACATTAGTTATCAACAGGATCATACGTAGATAAGATTTTCATCCTCCTCCTCCTCCTCCTCCTCCTCCTCATCATCATCATCATCATCTTCCTCATCCTCCTCCTCCTCCTCATTATCATCACCACTACCACCACCACCACCACCATCATCATCATCATCACCATCATCATCATCATCATCTTCATCTTCATCATCATCATCATCATCATCATCATCATCATCATCATCATCATCATCATCATCATCATCATCATCATCATCATCATATTATTATTATTATGATTAATCTTTTTATTTTGTAGGGATCCTTATCCGAAATTGAAAGACCCTAGCAGGTGTGAGTTAACGCTAAATGAAAAGAAGTGTAAGTACGTACGGCATCCAAGGTGCAAGGATTACTGCTCCGTCACAGGCTGGTATTTTTCTGATTTGGCACAGATTCTCAGCGTGCCCATCCAAGAAGAGTAGGCTACCCGGAAGTGGTATGAATTTCATCTCACTAACATAAAATGAAATCAACGACCGTCATAACGTATATCATTCTTGTTTAATTTCGACAGCAACTAATTAATTCTATAGTTTGATGTTATTTCTTGTTTAAGACTTTGTTAAAGTAGTTTTCTGTGTGGCCTTTTTTGTAACATTTCGATGTTGTTTGATGATAAAATCCAAGCATATAACAGTTCATTAGCATTTATTTGCCAAAGTTTCTTTCAAGAAATAGCTTTATCTTATTTTTTTAAATCTTTTCAAATCTATTCAGTCCTTTGCACATGAGTAGTATGTGTTTGTTGTTACTTCTTACGGAGTTGCATTTACTGACGCTTTTGTCTTATTCAAAATTAATTAAATACAAATTAAATAAATACAATTTTATATAAATAAATTACCCGTCAAGTTAAAAATAAACTTCACATCATTAACTAAGAGCAAAGTGGTGGATTTTGTGGACAAACGAAGTGATGGGCGGGCGACGTAACATGATAACATTTCATTGGGTCTGCACGTGTAAAAAGGTATCAAATTAAGATATTTTACACACACACCTATATGTGCAATGAAATTACCACATTTAACGAAGTTATTTTAATATTCCGCCATCAACTAGACTAGACCAGAAAATCAATCGTTATTTCGTTGCATTTAAATGTTAGAGCAAACTGTGCAAACCCATAAGAAACCAAAAGTTCACCCATAGCCTAAAACTGAACAACTTCCATATCACAGCTAATCTACTTTGCGTATAAGAATGTGGGCCTATGTTGCTTTTGTTATCAGAATTGTATTAGAAATACAACAACATAGGTACGGGTACACGTAGAATTCCCCATAGGTGTGAGTACCAGTACAACATCATGGGAATGAGTACGCTTACAATTCCACATTGGTTTTGATTACGAGCATGAGTACAACAACATAGGTATGGGTATACGTAGAATTCCCCATAGGTGTGAGAACCAGTACAACATCATAGGAATGAGTACGCTTACAATTCCACATTGGTTTTGATTACGAGAAGTAGTACAACAACATAGGTATGGGTACACGTAGAATTTCCCAGATAGGTGTGAGTACCACTACAACATTATGGGAATGAGTACGCTTACAATTCCACATTGGTTTTGATTACGAAAATGAGTACAACAACATATGGGTACACGCAGAATTTCTCTTTGGTGTCAGTACGCTAACAACACTGACATCACGGGAATGAGTATGCTTACAATTCCACCTTGGTTTGAGTACGAGAATGAGTACAACAACATAGGTATGGGTACATGTAGAATTCCCTTTGGTGTGAGTACCAGTACAACAGCATGAGTACAGTACAAGTAGAATTGTCCCCTTTGGTTTGGGAACGAGAATGAGTACAACACCTTAATATACATACTGACGTATAATTCGCCCGTTTGATGTGAGTACTAGAATCAGTACAACGACATAAGCAGAAGTGCGCGTATAATTCCCCCTTTGGTAAGAATGAGTACAACGACATATGTAGGATTACGCGTAACCCCCCCCCCCCTTTTGGTGTGAGTACGAGAATGAGTAGAATGACATAAGTAACAAAGAAATCCATCTCCAGTGTGCCTGTTCCGGCTGCTATTTTTTCATATAAATCATAGGTTTTAAAATCACTAGAATGTACACGTGGCTCCTGTAATTTTCCTAAGCTGAATTTTTCGTCAAACGTTAATCCAAATATAACCCTTATCAAGATAAAACAATTGTCTTTTTCATCTTTATGTTTCAGAACTTTATCGTTAATTAAGGAGGCGTTAAAAGATTAGATTAAAGACAAATTTACTGCAACTCATATGGAACTAACGTCTTAGTATCCCCTATCACCCGTAAAATGTCATGGCTACGTAATCCAGTGTGCTATGTTACTTTGGTACCTTGACGTAACTAACATATGTTATGATGACGTTCCTTAAGTGATCGGCATGTTGTGGACTCAAAAGTGAGAACATGTTCTTTGCGATATTTCACGGATGAAATAAAACTCATATGTTGCGTACACATTTTTTTTCATTCCAACACCACACCCACTTAAAAACTAATTGATGTCCATCTAGTTACATCACAAATCATTCATTAACTTAACTAGTATGTAAAATGGAGAAGAGTTAACTAAATTCATGGCAGTAACCCCTTTTTTTCCTTATTGTATCTAATTTTAATCAGAGGCTTACCATATAAGCTTTCGTGAAGGTGAGCCCGATATATCAACTGAGGCATTGTTTAGATCGAATAGACTTCTGCTTTAACGAACGACATTTTCACTAGTTTCAAATTAGGATTGAGTTTATGAGTAGCTGAAATATTGGCTGGGAATGATTAGTTATAATAGTAAAGCTCATTGATCTGTAAAATATCATGTGGCTCAATGTTTTACAAACTTCCTGAACACTGGCATCTCTCATTCTAAGGAGAACCACATTAACAAAGGGAATGGCGAAGCTGTAGCCTCGGGTTAACACACTCTTGAGACCTAAGGTATCATTTACTTCCCACCCCAACCCTCTTTGTTAAATGATTAAGGCACAATACCCGTCTCACCCACCCCCACCCCCAAAGAATAGTTTTGTATCCCTTGACTGGAAGTGTTCACGGACGCCCTTAACCATGGGGGCCATGATCTTTGCTTCCTCTTGACCTCGAAGTCCCTAAGGCAGGGTTTCCCTAACTTTATCCCCCCCCCCCCACCCCCACGAACCCCCTGTGGATGTCAGAGTTGTCCACGAACCCCCAATTTTTCGAGACACTATCTGAGTCATTATTATATATACTATAATACGCATAGCAGTGCTTTGTAAAAGAGCAAGTTCATAGTGTAATATTGAACTGCTATATCATGTTAAAACAGGCTAGTGACTGCCTGTTGTCACTCAACAACAATTTTTAAGCATGAATTTATGCTAACTTTGCTTTGTGTCGAGCAAAATGGAGGTCATCTGGAATTTCCAAAATAATTATAATTACTTTGGCCATCCTTTCAGTTACTTTCTCTGCTCTTTATCTTCAAGACGTACTGTCATGCGTACACCAACTTCACCAAAGTCATGCGGCTTGTGTCTGTTTCATAATTCAGTTATTTATCACATGCACGGTACGGTACTACTATAGCAACATTATGGAACGCGAAAAGAGTTTGTCGATAGGTACGACTTTTGTACATTACTAAATTATATGATATATCAAATTTTTTGTTCAACAAAAAGTACTTTAGTTTTGACTTTCAGAAACGTCTCACGAACCCTCTGGAATGGACTCACGCACCCCCTGTGGGTTCATGCACCCCAGGTAGGGAACCCCTTCCCTAAGGTACACTTGCCTCCCCAACCTGTAAATCGGGGGGGGGGGATGAGTTAGTGGTGGAATCATCGAAATGATTATTTGACAAAAACAATTATAATGATTAACATATGTAATGAAACTAATGAGTGTTAATTATGTGCATTTAAATAATATCAGCAGGTGTATTGACTCATACGTTCAAACAAAAATAATGATTCCCATTTCTTTCTTTTTTAAGATTAACGAATGTTAGTTGATTAGTGCACTAATTATATCCTGATTAAGACTGATCGATTATGTGTCTGCACTTTCAGGATTACATGTTTGATTTATATCAATGAATTGAGCAGAAACTCATTATTTTTTTTATCAATTTAAGTGTGCATTGTTTATTAAAACAATAATAAGAACAATGATCTAGCTGACATTTGATAAAATTGTTTGTAAGAGAAACAGCTGTAATTGAGTTAAAATTTAATCTTTAGTGACGTAATAATCCTTCTCAAGTATTAAGTACATTTTGTTCTTCATGCATGGAGATCATTATAAAAAACGAAGGTTGTAAATGACCAAATGCCATTAACTGAATTGAAATGTCACTTTGAAGTATACATTCATGACCAAACATCACTAACTGTTGTAAAGCACAAATAGTGAGTGCAAGGAACACATTAGAAAGAAACAGTGTAAACATTTTCGAAACATTATCCAGCAAAATTTGCAGTAAGCATTAATTATTAAGGAAAGGGGGAAACAATTGAAGTCAGGAAAAAAGCATGAAATTGTTCCTAAGTTTCCTGATTATCACTGGCCTTGGAACGCCGTCGTGCCTCGGATTCATGCAGGAGTTGGATGAAATAGATATGACATTCATGTTGCCGATCGCGTACAGACCTCTAAAAGATAAGCCCGAACATGGAATATGTTTCCAGGAAAGTAAGTATAAATATAATGTCTTTACTGCCTGTTCGTCTCTTCATGAGAATATAATGTTTGACTGTTTTGGTTTATTCGCGACCGTCCTTGGTAATTAACATATTTTGACATTCAAAGAAATGGTTTTGTTTTATATCCCTTATCAAATGTTTCTTTACATGATTAGCTTCTTCAGTTAAAGCTACTTTTTCTGATAACTAAGGAAGGGAAGATGCATAAGACAAGTGTATCAAGTTCCAAGAATTAGCAGATAGCATATATTCGGTGATCACAATTTATGTGCAAATGTCAGCACAGGTTTGCTACAAAATGACAGATTCGCAGTGAAAATGTTCTACATTAATAGGCATGTTTCAAATTAGCACTTTATTAGGCACCTCCTGGGTAATGGGTGCTATAGATATCCTGTTTACGATGTACAAGATACAACCCCACTGGTTGAGATGCGCTATATACGCGTATATCTTCTTGGTAGCAGGTATACAGTTGTTGGTTTAAACGTAATTGCAAACGGGGATTCCAGTCGGTACCTGGAATAGAATAGTTTGAAACTTTTAATATCTTATCCAGTTGAGACAATTTTTCCGATGATTATACCATTTTATACAACACCTAATTATATTCCGGCCATTTGATTGGTCAATTGCTCGTCGATTGCATGCAAAATCCGCTCTATTCCACTCTATGAAATAGAACCATGGGTTATACTGTTTTGATAGCACTTTTTTCAATGGTAAGGAGAGCAGAGAAACCTGTCTGTTCAAAACAATCTGTTGCATGAGTGCATTTTACACATCTATAATACAAATATTCAATTTTGAAGGTGTTGTATAAAACAAATAATGAATGGTTTCCATTCGCGCAATAGTGCAAATATTTCATTCGTTGAAAGATGTAATTTGTTCCATTCGACTCGGCTGCGCCTCGTTGAATGGAACATTCCATCTTTCAACTCATGAAATATTTGCACTATTGCACTCATAACCATTTATTATCGTGTATACTATACTGTCCTCTCGTGTCATGTTTCAAAACACTCGTACTGACAGTATCAACAGTTCCAAACCTGTATTTGAATAGAAAAACAGAATAGTCATACTGCTCATACTGTTAGTACCGGTGCTTTGAAGCTTGGCATGAAAATACCGAATTATAAAGAGAAAATGTTCCAACGGGGTGGTTTTCAGCGACTAGTCATCATATATCTTATTTTAGTTTGTAAAGTTAGAATTACTCCTCATTACAGTTAATTATTGTAAACTGCGATAATTAAAAAGATAATGTTGATGATGCAACCTTATAACAGACGATTTTGTTAAATTTATAAAACGCCACTATAATAATATAAAAAAAAACTCTAGAGAGCCATAAAGCAAGTCTTCAAACTTTATAGCATACCTAGTTAGTTGTTCTAGTTTCGCTATTTATCAGATAAAATCCCTTTTATGTATATTTATAAACATTTAAATGCTACGACGACAAATACTTGCCAATCCTATGGAAACCTCAACATGAAATCATTTCAGATAAAGGCCTTATCTTAAATTATTTTAAAACTGAGCTTTCTTTTATTTTCGATGCCAGTTTTTTTTTAAATGATATAATGATTTCGTTGTTGTTATAACACTAGTAATATACAGTAGCGTGCACATGATTTCAAATGTAGGCGGAGGGCGGGAGGAGTGGGGGGGGGGGGGAAGCAGTTGGAGTTTGCAATTACAACATTTTCACCGACTGGCTCAGGTATAATCTTCATAGAATGGCTAGAGTCTTCTTTCAGCAAATTAAAAGTCAAATTAATGAGGCATTCTGAGGCATAATTAGACTATAAATTAGTTCTATATATTAAGTAGTTCTAAACGCAAGTTTCTGCTAATGAATACTTTTGTGTGGGGTTGCAAACAGGGGGATGTACGTACGTATAAATGGTATAATTCTTGCCCGACTGATTAAACCAAACATCCCCTGAATCATTGTCCCTCGATTAACGTTTGGATTTCTCGACAGCTGCTTTCAGTTGCGCAGTGCCTGGGGAACGTGTGGAGAGTTTTTTCGAATGTCTGACCTGTTTTTGCAGCGACCACTTGGAAGTATTTTGTTGCCGGGAGTAAGTTTTTCAGATATAATTTACCAAATATTTTGGGTAATAGACCAAAAATATTCTCCTTCAATAGATATGTGAGTTTGTACTATCAAGTTATTGTCACTCTATTAGAAAACGCTAACAGGTTAAGCCAGGCTCAAAAATATTAAGACGGAATTTATCAACACTTTCAGCGCCTGTTTGCCCCCCCCCCCCCAACACCCCATTTAAAGTTATATAACAGACTGCGATGTCATTACATCAGATGTTCTTTAAAAGAATATTCTGGTAGCTAAAGTTGATTGCTGAACAAATATGCTGACATTTTTCTGAATCAAACAGAGTCAAACCACGTACACTTGTACACTCGGGGAAGGAGGAGGGTGGCGTAGCACCCCAACTGACAAACATAATACTAAAATAAAAAAACTCGTCATATACAGAACATAGATATGTGACATTTACATACAGCGCAATCTAATTAATAATTAAGAATTCGTCGAACTTGTTTGAAAGCAAATATAGCACCAGTTTTATATCAATAAGCACTCACCAACAATAATAACATTGTCTATAGTATAGATCCTCGATGTATTCTCTGGAATTAATTAATTTACCCCTTTTATAAGTCATCGTGAAATGTGAGATGTAAAATTTAACATTAAAATGTAAAACATTTCATTACTGGCACCCTCACTCTTCTGTTCATTCAGAAACACTGTTTGCAATGTTTACAATTTTGATGTACTCACTTTATATATTCACTTATTTATTTATTTATTCTTGAATGTCTATTGTTTTTAGGGAACCTTATCCGGTATTGAAAGACCCAACTCGGTGTAAGCTCACTCTTGAAGAAAATTGTCGCTACAAACGGCATCCTAGATGTAAAGACTACTGCTCAATCACTGGTTGGTACTACTCGGACGTCTCACAAGTACTTACAGTACCGATGATGCAGGAGAGCGTAAACTAGATGGATTTTGATTTTGAACGAGAAAGCACCCAGCGATTAAATTATCCTCTCTTTTGTCATTCAGAATTAAATTATCCTCTCTTTTGTCATTCAGAATATTGAAATGAAAAGCTTTTAAATTGTAATGTTGTTTTATGTTATTCGGGCTCATTGTTTTGGGACATGGAGTATAGCTAGATACGGAACGCCATCTGTTTTCAATATGTTAGGGGTAAAAAAAAGTATTTCAGGAAAAATATCCGGTTGTTAATAGTTGAACTTTAAACATGCCAATATGAAAATAAGTATACTATGTTTCAACATCAGTATCAGTATCAATATGATTATATAATATATAAATAACAAGGAAATATGACAAATCAAGGTCAGTATTTCAAGAATCAAATCAACAGTTTTACTCAATCTGAAAAAAAGGTTTAAAATTTGGTTTGAATATGTCGGCGTTAATATGCGGTGCAGGTGTCATTTGTTTAATAATCTCCATCCTCCTCCCTACCCCCCCCCCACGCCCTCCCCGCCCGCACATACCCATACACAAACAAAACGCAAACTTAATATTATAAACAGAGTCGCTTTTTGGATAGAAACTGTCTCTTTCAGTTAATTCATATATTAATTCATATCTTACATCGCGTATCAGGGGATTGTGAGGGTGTCCACCCTCTCACCCTCTCACCCGCATCCCCCCCCCCCTCCCCCTCATTTCAGTCCTCACACGAAAGTAGTCAGTAGCATTTCCTTCTCGTTTTGATATGTTTTAAGTAGTCATGTCATGTAAACCGTGCGATAACCAACCAGATCTTATAGCTTGAACTCATAGCACGATATACTTCATCCTTGAGAATAACGTCTAGTTTTATTTGTGTTTGAGAGTAATTTACTGACTTAATTCAGTGATAAATTCATCAATATTTCCTATCTATCTTCTAGACTGCGACGAAAATTTCCTTCCAGAAGTAGGAGTAGGATTACAAAATATTATGGGGTCATGTATGTTAAAAACACAAACTTGTTTTTATTATTAGCTCGTAGGTGGGAGGGGGTTGCCGGGGGTTGTGTCGTACTCTTAATGACAGAGTAAGAATGTCGCAAAAGAGATGGATTTCAATGGATTGACAAATAAATTTAAAAATAAATAAGATAAAGCTGAGCTTTATAATTATACAAGGGAAAATACTTACTCATAGATCTTTTCTTAATTTGTTCATTCTATTCAATGCTAATAATATAATAATAATAATATAATACAATAATATCGAGAAATGATCTTTAAGGAAGGAATGCTTTCATGTTTTGTGTATTTACTGTTGTGTCACTAATCCTAGAGGCATGCTTGAGGCCTATAAAGTACAGTATCTCAATTATATATGATAAAATAAGTTCTTTTAAAATCAGAGTGTTATGATATTCGCTTAGTCAGTTTATTGGCAGTTATTGATATTTACAAATTAAATTTAAGATAATGTCAACAGGTTAGTCTTCATTTAATTTGATGGGAGATGAATTTAATTCTGCTTTGGCAACTTTGAAGTTTACAATTCACTACACAATTGCATTAATGTATATAGATCGATATGTTTTAAATTTAGCAGTAAACACTAGGAAGGCTTCTTGAATTCAACAGATACGAACTGATCGTGGTTCGCCTTTGTAACCTTCCCATTCCTCTCCACCCCTCACCCCAACCCCACCCCCCCCCATTCCCAAATATATTTCATTCAGTCCTTTTGGCAAGACAGCGATAGTTAAAGTTTGAACCATTTTGTACGGAAACGTAGAAGGGACTGAAATTGACGTTTTGATGAGATGCAAAAACTCGTAAATATGACAAAAGTGACGTTTTGACAATATATACCAAAATGTCAAAATCTGAAATTGACGTTTTATCGCAATGCATCAACTCGTCATAATGAAAAAATCTGAAAATTGACGTCTTTCGAGATGCATCTCGCCAAAACGTCAGTATTCAGATATTTGTCATTTTAACGAGTTAATTGCATCTCGCCAAAACATCAATTTTCAGATTTTTGTCATTTTGACGAATTGTTGCATCTCATCAAAACGTTAATTGGCATGTTTGCATGTAAATCGAACAAAATATAAAGGGAACATGAGACATCAAAGTGTACAATGTCATACGTGCTGCATGTTTGAATCCTGTGCAACGTTGCATCCAATTTTAAACACGCAAATTGAGAAACACCAAATTACAATGATACATTATTGACATTACACATCAAGGTAAAAAAAGAAGAATACGAAAATATGCTGTTGCCAGGTGACAGTTATGACATCACACCTGTATGCTTTAAGTTCACCTATAAAGAATGCACTATGAGAATTTCAATTATCATATCTGTACCGGGTGATTAAATGAGTGTTGCGGTCATTGAACTAATTTAGCAGTAAAAATATTGGAAACCTAAATAGATACAGAGTGGGTTTTATTCTGAGTACAAGTTCAAACCCATGAGTAAGACTATATACTTGAACCCGATTCACATAGTGTCATACAATACTATTGTATCATAATAAAAATATAATATAAAACATCCACAATAATATTGTTGCGCATAGAATTACCCGTTCCACATAGTGTATCATACAATAATATTGAATCATAATAATATAAAGCAGCCACAATAATATTGTTGCGTATGGTATATGGCATATGGTACAGTGATATATTATTATAACAATTATATTGTGTAAAAGTAAATGGGCCTGACGTTTCGATTCTAGCAGGATCTTCTTCAGAGGCTAAATGACAAGTAACAGTTACAGAGGGGACAAATACACACACAGAATACTGACAGGTTAATGAGCAGGGTGGACACAAAAGAGATAGATGTAAGAGGATTAGTAGACAAGGAATGGAGATTATATTGTTAATATTACAAGACAAAACTATTGTACAGTAGCATGTGGACCGGCTGGTACTCGAGTACAGCAAGTCTGCACTGACAAAAAAAAACACATATATAAATCAAATATATGACAGTAATTTCAGCAAAGGAGAGACGAAGGCAGAGAAACTGGTTCGTCTGTTCCATATTCCAAACACCAACTTAAATTGGAACATTGCTTTCCTTTGTAGGCAACAAGTTTTACACGGATACGTGTGCGTCGACACCGTGTCATATAATGCACAGACTCGTGCATACTATGGAAAGGGTTACACTCCTTACATATTCTGTACTTGGTCAAAACGTTCCGATGAATCCCAATGATCGTTCCAATGAATCCCATTGTGAAACCTAAACAGTATTGTTCAAGCAGCAGCAAAATCATTTGAAGTCGAATCAATCACTAACAGTGACATTACAGAGCTCCTAAATATATGTTTGTTTCAATCCTTCTTATAGATTACCAGATAAAAACGGCTGCATGAATCGATAGAACGGATACCTGATCTGAAATTTACAAATATTTAACCGTTTGGAATATGATTTTTGACAGCTGCATTGTAGGATACGGTACTTTTGTTTGTATCATTAACTCTAAATGAAAAAGTACATTCCGTAGGGCTCAGCGATAACAAATAAAATAATAAACAAATAAAGAAAATAGAGGTAACCTTAATTATGGATAGTAGTTTGGTTCTAAAACTGTGTTATGTTAATATTTTGGATAATAATGATGTTGGTGCTGAATACTCATTGGTTAGTGCAACTAACAAGGTACACCATTATGTCAAATGACTCATAGTTTGTACATGAAAAACAAGAAGCAAAGTGTGTGCAAAGGGAGTGGTAGCTGTATAAGGGAGTGCTAGCTCAGTGGTTAACGCCGGTGCCTTCCAATCATAAGGTCCCGAGTTACAGTCACTCCAAGATATATGTATGTCGTCCAGTTACAGAGTTGTTGACAATTGACAGTTCATAATCATGAACGTTATATATGAATCTAAGAGGCGTTTGCGGCTTTGATAAGCCAATGATGGCTTCTTCGCGAGTTCCTGCTAGCAGGAGGATCTAAAATACATACATCGTTCATGATTTCACCCTCGTGTTAGCTCATTGGTTCTCAAATCATTTTCTTTCACTGCCAGAGGTTCGCACTGGATTGAGCAACAAGAGAGATACAATCAAGAAAACGTGCAGGGTAGACCGGTATGGTGCTCAGGGGGACTAAGGCTTATCCGATTAGAGCAGGAGTGGGCAACCTTTTGAATGAATGGGCCAGATATAAGGAGTGAAAAATTGACTGGGCCGCACCCAACCAACGACCTGCTGTTGATTTCAAACATTTGATTCCGAGGACTTTCAAGCAATAGGTGTGTGTACTTAATCTGTATTCACAAAAATATAATATCAATACAGTACAGTTGATAATTAATGGGAATAATAGTCCTACCTGACAGCATCATTAGTGCAGATAAATTCTAAGCAGCTATAGCTCGTTTTTTGTGATGATGTGAAATAGATTGATTTTTTTGCTTTTTCTTGAGACATCTCACGGGCCGCAGAAAAAAATCACTGGCAGGCCGCATGTGGCCCGCGGGCCGTAGGTTGCCCACCCCAGGATCATTAGAGTAAAACCAGGGAGACGTTATCGAAATTAGTTTCCTGTTAAGACTATATGTGGGGCTGGTTTGCCTTTCGCGTGCCGGATTAAGGCCGCGCGCAGCCATTCGATCGAGGGGCCCTATCTTAGATCGTCAATATTAATGCTCGATGAGACTGCAGGGAAAACATGGCATACACAAATAAAATGCAAATATTTATGATTATGATCCATGAATATGGAGATGATGTGATCAATTGAGTAACGTAAAGCATGCTGTAAATTAGCAAGGAATTAGTGCAGCTGTATCTTGTGCCTATAGTTTAGTTAATAAATTACAGAAAAGTAGCATCTGCTTGATGGTAATAAGTATACAACTTCCATCATTTTATAATTAACAGGATTGCACAGGATTTTCGTTCTGTGCGCTTTGTGATGAGACTACGTGTGAAGGGAATGTTTTTGCTGAAATGATTGGACGAACGGAGATGGAGTGGTCCCGGAGGCACGGTGGTGGGGGTGGGTGATGTGGTTATGTTGTTTATCTGTCATTGATTGTCTATAGCAGAGATCAGAGCGGTAAACAATGCATAGATCAAAGAGAGATCTATATGTGTAAACATGGTAAACATATTTGATAATTGCACTGCTAAACACACTCCTATAAAGCAAAGCCCAAATCGCTTACGGCCCCAACAATAATGGGTTTATAGAAAGGGCGTCGACGACAAGGTCCCGTCACCCCGGGGACAATTATCACACCAGGTCTCCATATTGAAGTCTGCATTTTTCCGAAAGTGTACATATGAATATGAAAAAACATTGTTTATTATAGCGTACATATTTTCCAGGCCCCCTGATAGACCGGAGCACATGGCCTGCACCCCCTAGTGCTCCCCGCTCGCCAGGCCTGAAGTTAACTCTATACTGTTGCCTGTATAGAGGTGGAAGTCGTGGAGAAGATGAAATACCTGCCCAAAGTTCTGTGGTAAATAATTTAACTATACGCGTCATTTGTTTCGTTTCCATGGTGAGGCTTTATACCCATCGGATATTATCATAAGAGCACATATATACCACAATAAGCCCGTTTGCCTCAATATGTCCGTTTGCCACAATGAGTCTGTTTGCCACGATGAGTCCGTTTGCCACGATGAGTCCGTTTGCCACGATGATTGATTTTGCCACGGTGGGCGAGCAAGCTGCAAATGGAAAGATTGCTCCTCCCGGGCAGGATCTCGCACCAGAATGTTACGTAAATTGGAACACATGGCGTAAGCATGTTTTCGGAGGTAATGAAAGGGCTTCCTTTTGGGGGAATGTACTCTGAAGAATTGGCATGCAGGTGTTTCTGAATGAGTTTCTCTCATTGGTGGGAAACCGGTGATGGTATATATACTCGTCCTGAACAAAAGGTACCCATCTGGAGTATTGTCGAGGTGCTGTGTACGCCATCGTTTGGGACGGAATTTCTATTAGCCTTAATGATGGCGTATTCGATAAGTACCCACAGGCAAAAAATCTGTTTTAAAGATATTTAGACGATTATATTTGGCTCGATAGTCGCAGTCTATCGAGAAGGAATAAATGGGAAAATAGGTTAATATGCAAATATCTCATATGAGCTGTCACTCACCGTACTCGCACTGATAGTGCAAGCTGATTACTTTTCTGTTTATCTCCACAATCGAATGGTTAACATAAAGTTAACGATTTAAATTATTGAGGGTGCAACTTGATACCTTGTTTGTTTATCTCCAAAATTCAATTGTTTAGCATAACGTTACAGATTTGCAACATTTGACAATGTTAAGTAACTTTACCACGTACTAACACTCCTTGTGGTTTAACACGATTAATAATTTATCAATATACGAGATTCTACCAGTTTTAATTTTTAATTTTTAATTAATGACTAGACTATTTAGAGTTTGTTCAATACACATATTTGACATGTTTGCTATCTGCACATGTCAATGAGATAATATTTAATATGTTATGACATGAAAAGGAACCTCGGTCTTGTCTTTCTACTGAATGTCTCGTGGAGATAAAAAATGATAAAATAGAGTGTAGGACATCCCCAAATGCTATTGCACGATTGCGATGCAAAGTTGAAGAACGTGTCAGTTTTAATATTTTTCATTCAGTGTTTAAACTAAAATACACCAATCATAAGAAATGTTAAGAGTTTGTGAATAACTCAGAGATCAATCAATTCGTGCATACGTATAATACTATCTATATCATCTCAAATCAGAAGAATATGAAGTTGCTATTGATTTTCGTTTTCGTCATCTGTACTGGACGTTCTTCTTCGGAGGAAGAACAATACCACGCTAACTTCTTCGAGGTAGCGGAAGAAGATTATTTGCCGGTGGTACGGATAGATAAAAAAGACCCACCTTCGAATGGAGTGTGTTACAAAGATTGTAAGTATGCTTTCTAGACCTCAGTAACTATTCTTATACGTGCATGGTCGCGTTTAATTTCTACCTCTCATTGCATGATTTGCTTTGTTCTGCACTATGAACGAAGTTCACTAAGTTTGAAGATTATCTTCGTGTTCAAGGGAGAAAGTATACAGTAATCTGGTAAGTAGTTACAAAGGATAAACAAACTTAGCAGGCTTTGTGTTAAAAATATAGAAACGTTAGGATTGATGCATCTGGTATGACAGATTCAGGTATTATCTGTCTTTGTGAAATTTAACGCAATATGCACTATAACAAGTTAAGTTTTTGTTTACTTAACGTTACTAAGTCTTTTAGATTATGCCTAGACCTAATCTGCTTATACACGTGCTAACATTCAAAATAATATCTGGGTGACAAAAGTTGAAAAACGAATAGAATGAAGGTACTAATGTGATGCCAACATATATTAAGAAGTATAGTAATAAGCAGTAAGCTTGTTAAATTCTCTGATGAAATGTTCTTTTATAAATACTAATTGCTTTTTTCTTTAAATAATATAATACCACAACTAATTGATATCACATATAGTTAAACCAATAAGGAATGCGTGGTGAGGTTCATTAATAGCATTGCAACATAAACTTGAGTGAATCTAATGAATGTAGAGTAAAGCAATATGCAAGAATAAAACAAAACATGATAAGTAGTTTCCTTAATTACACAAAAGATCTGGGAGAAAAATTGGAAAGTTCTTACCCATGAAAATGAGATGCAAGAAACGGTTAACTAGCTCATATAGTAAAATATATATTGAAGTTTCTTTGGAAAGAACATCTTTAAAATGTACGATTGATCCCCAATCCAGCTATTGTTTTAGGTGTTTACATTGATAATAAGTTAACTTGGTTAGGACTACCTACATTAATTATTTTTTCAGCAAAGTTTCTGAAGGCGTCGGTATTCTCAACCGATTAAGATTTTCATATGCCGAGAGGAGTTTTCAATTCTAAATAACATTATCCTACTGAACTTATCTTACTGTTATTCTGCCTGGGCCATAAACTATCCTTCGAGACTGCCGAAACTTCATGTTCTTCAAAAGGGGCAGAGTGTCAAATCCCAAAGAGCTCTTCTCTTTCTCACAGTAATGCTCTTTTCGTTAACACAAAATATCCTCAATATGTATGACACCAACAGTCATAAAACTACAATCTTTATGTCACAATTTGGTAATGGTGCTCTACATAAGTGTTTCAATCTCTCTTGTTATTTGTAATCGTTATTCCCCGTACAACCACAACACTAGATTCATTCAGCACCCCTCTCAGTATTCCTGTAAATCCGTTTGAATTCCACTCAGCATTGTATCTGTTGTATCCGAACTCCTAAGATATAGTCTGGAACTCTTTGAGTGACCGTCTCAAGTCTGTACATACTATCGTTCACTTCAAAGCGTGTCACTGAACTCTTTTGTTATCTAAGTATTCCTAGAGTTTCCTGTATGTTATACTGTCTTATTTTTCCAGTGCACTGAAGCCTGGTTTAGTACATATGTAGATTCATAGTGGGGTGAGCGGGGTGGGGTGTCCTTTTTTGTCAGTTTTTACTCCATTTTATTTTATTTTGCATGTTTTCCTTGCTCTCCCGGGACCTCTTTTGCACAACTTTTCTTGTTAAACTTTCATAAAAGTCTCTTGCAACATTCAATTATCTTTCGAATGTATGTTCTACTACTCTTTGTGATTTGATCCTTTATCTCATATTTGTTTATTGTCAGTATTGATGTAATATGTTTTAATATCCATTTTGTATTGATTATTACGATTGATTGGTTGATTGAAATAACATAGAATTATTCAACATTTTCTAGTTTTTGTATTTTTATTGGAAGATGTATTCTCCATATGCTATTAATATCAATAAGTAACATTTTGTCAATTTGAAGATTGATTGAAGCGGCGGTTGCGTCGGTTGACAACCTTAAAGTTTCGTTACTATATATGATACTGGAATCCCATCAAATGCAGTTATCTTGTCAAGGCACCAAAGGTTATTGCCATTTTTTTCTCGAGTAAACTAAATTGAAAATATCTGCTTTGGCTTTTAGCTGATGCTTATGCTACTATTGAAAAATGCATGATTCCAAAGGACTTTTACGAGAGAATGGATTCACTATTATCCATGTACTAATGAAAGTTCATTTGGGGTAGAATTTCAAGCGTTTTCCTTTGGGCTGATAGGTCAATATCGTTTCGAGAAAAACTCAACGTCTGTTTATTACCATAAGATGCAGCCGTACATCAAGAGAAAGAGCAACTATATTTTATACAAAAAAGGTATGAGAGACGTAGCAATATGTGCAGGTATTGTCTCAAATAAATAATGGAGAGTATTCAAAGGAGAGAATTAAACATTTCAGAAAACTTAAATTTAATTTATTAATCTTAATTTTTGACTGCAGCTAAAGGTAAATGCAATACTCCTGGAGAAAGAG
>JAIPMN010002200.1:2777-15250 GCA_020650975.1 Apostichopus californicus
GGCTTCAAAACCCATCCAGTTGGATTTTCAGCCACTACACCCCCCCCCCCCCCCAATCATCAGGCCTTAGCTACGTCCCTGGCAACACGATAGTTACATAGTACGCTCCGACCAGAATTCACCGATTACCAGATGCAGATCCACCTATAGCAACCGAGGTAACTTGCGTGAGGACTCCACCGAACAACCACTGATATATTTTAATGCTTTCATCACTTTAGCCACCACTCACATGGGACCTATTCTAAGTCTGACGATACATGCGCATGTGTGAGGTCCTGAAAACATAATTAAAGTGGTTTGTCTTGCCATCCTTGTTTCAAATTTCATAGAAATGTTTTCGTAGACCTAGCAAAACATTTAAACTGACACAGTCCCATTGGAAGTGTGTCACGGGTGGCATTAAACGTCATTGGTGGTTTAACATGCTGGCGTATGACGACTTTTGACCAAATTTGCGCTAAGCTCACTATAAGAACTCGGATCTGGGCTGTGCCTAATTAGTTAGTTATTTAAATTATTAATAATGGCGTATGAGGAAATGCACCATTTTTTTGGTATGACTCTCAGGACGGCAAGTCGAGAAACTCACATGCAGTCGCGGCGGATAGCTTCCTTCGCCTATATGTCCTTGACATTTTGGGACATTGTTTCTATAGGCCAGGTGTGGGCAACCTACGGTCCGCGGGCCACATGCGGCTCGCCAGTGATATTTTTGCGGCCCGTGAGATGTCTCAAGAAAAAGAAAAAAAATCAATCTATTTTACATCATCACAAAAACGAACTAGCTTCTTAGAATTTATCTGCACTAATGATGCTGTCAGGTAGGTCTATTATCACCATTAATTATCAACTGGACTGTATTGACATTATGTTTTTGTGAAAACAGATTAGTACACACACCTATTGTTTGAACGTCCTCGGAATTAAAGGTTTGAAATCAACAGCAGTTCGTTGGTTAGGTGCGGCCCTGTCAATCTTTCACTCCTAAAATCTGGCCCATTCATTCAAAAAGGTTGCCCACCCCTGCTATAGGCCTATATCTGAGGCCCTGGGGTCATTCCTTGACAGACTTGGTGCAATATAATGTGCCCATTTCGAAGTAAATGTATTCACAGATTGTTAGTTGTCATGGGTTCGAACAAATGAGGGGTATTCTATCCTGAAACATAGGGCAAAGGGGGCTGGGGTTCCAGTTCGCGGCATCATTTGTCAACTTGCACTGGGTTTTAATGTTCATGTCAATTGGAATCACTAATAAAAGAAATAATCCACCAAAAATGAAGGTCGCATGAACTTTATTGCAGATTTCCTGAGTGACGAATTTGTTATTTTCTCCCGAAATCACGCAACTAGATGGCTGCTATCCAGCCTGGCAAGTGCCATCTCCAGCGATCTGGCAGGTATTGAAATCTGAAATTTTCTTGGTACGCTGCGCGCCAACCGATGGTGGCGCTCCGCTTAGATAGTACTTATGGCCGGAATACTCGAATCGATTATGTCCCCCCCCCCCACGTTTCAAATCGGATTGACGCCCCTCTCAGCGTGCATGACCATTCTTCTTTCTCTGATATTTTTGGGGCAATACTGATAAATCCTAAATGATGTCCTAGTTAACCAGCGTTGCCAGTTTGGTGGTTTTAAACGCCAACCATGACAAATTTGGCTTTTTTTTCAACCCGACCCGGCTGCTAATTTAACTGCTTGCATCATGGCAAAAATTGTCAACCCTGCTCTTGACCAGGTTGTTCCATATTTTCCTAGTATTTTTCTAGAGTAGTTGTGTCACATTGTGCAACCATCCTTCTTCTTGTTGAAATAGAAGATGAAAATTCAAAAACCAATCTGTTGTTTTCTATTCTTTCTTTAAACAATTATCACTATGAACTGTAATACAACAGTGTAAAGAGTCACAAATATGACTTTACACCAAAAATGTACTACTTATAAGATTGACTTGCAAATCACCAGGATAGAGGTCATTGGTCCAGTCCAGTAGATTATACCAAATATGGAATGGGAAATTCATGACAACTGTGTACTGCAGAATTTTAATAACTGGAATTATTTTCACTGCTAATGTATGCATGACTTTCCTTTTTCTTACTTCCCCCGTCCCACCCCCCCCCCCCTAGTTTAACCTTTCTGGCCCTAGAGAAACCCATACTACTATTAAATGGAATAGGATGTTGGTATTAGGCTATGGACAAAGAAGCTGAAGTGAAAAACGAGAAAGGACAAATCAAAAATGTCATTTTTTCAGTGTGTTGTTTATTTGTGTTGAATCAAGTAGAAATTTATTATATTGCATTAGTAAATCACCCTTGGAATAACAAAGGGATAAGAAACCAACAACACAAAATGATTGAATCATATCCAAAAGATCTCCCTATCTTTCCCCACCTTGCCCCTTGCAATACTCACCGAACAAACAGAAGAAAAAAAAACTATATACAGGTGATGGAATATTCTCGTCAGAAAATCTAAATAACATAGTTTTTCATTTTATTTTTTCAAGACCAATACAGGGTGCTCCTACTTTGACAGGTGAAAATAACGTCAGTAGAAAACCAAATTTTTAGTAAAAGGGTTAAAAAGTCTCCTTGCACCTTGTTTGAAACATTACTGTGGAAGCCACACATCTAGGCGTCGTGCCACCTGATATATGGACGAAAGATAAAGACTACAATTATACAGCAGTAGTGAAACGTCCTTGATGTGCAACTTGAGTTACAAATTATATACTGAGAAAAAATTTTCATACTGGAACTGATTTAAAAAAACACAGATGTTATCATTAAAACAATGTTTCTCATGCTATTAAATTATTGGAAAATGCCTCCAAATAGAGGAATTTTTATATTTATTTTGTTTTTATTTAAAAAAATCTATTTGTTTCCTCTCCTTGGAGTCATTCTTTCCACCACTGCACAATCAGCTTTTTCTATTAAATCTTTAAAAAAACATGTTTAAATGTTCTTTTAAATGTTTAAATGTTCTTTTTAAAGTGGTAGGATCATCTAAGGGTATATTAAAGAAATGAGATTAGGAAGGATGGTAAGTCCTCTCTTTGACTATAACAAGACCAGTGGCGTAGGAAGGTACTTTTGAGTGGGGGGAGGGGGGCTGAAGACTGATGGCCTGCCTGGTGGAAGGGTCTAAGGGGAGGGGGTGTCCCTGAATTTTTTGCATTTCCAGGTGGCCTCAGATGCAATTTGGTGCAATATAGCACACTTTCAACACCCACTCCATTTTGTAAATAATTTTGCATTTTCACCTGGCCTTAGATGCAATTTGGTTCTCCAAATGAGATTTTTTTCTCATTTGGAAATGAAAAAGGGGTTTTCTGACTTGCGGAGCGGGGGGGCGGAATGATACTTCCGCCCCCATATTTTCACTGGGGGGCTGCCGCCCAGCCCCCCGGTTCCTACGCCCTTTATTACAAGACTACCGTGAAAAAATTCAGAAAGTTGTGCGTACTTTACCTCCAACAAAATATCTCCAGGAACATTGGTTTATATACAACACGAATATGCTCTACTTTGTTACTGCAGAACTTCAAGAAATCTCAACACTCCTGTTCATTTCTTGGTTCAGTTTTAGAATATTGCCTCATATCGAAATGGCCGTTTTGAGTTTTATAATCGTTATTATCAAGCACTGAAATAGATGCAATGGTCTTTAGGAATCATGAATGACACACAAACCAATCTGAGAGTAGTTTCACCTTTCTTCCTCTTATCATTTACAGAAAAGGAAGCCATTTTTTTTTATCATTTACAGAACAAGGAAACAAAAGTAAAAGACAAATTGTGTATTAATGGTCATGTGTATGATTTTAGTTTCCTTTATATTGTGAGGTAATTTCAACAGCTAGTAAAATTTAACCTTCAAGTGAGTCCACATCATGCCGGTGGCTGTTATAAAGATATTGCTAACTTTATAGACAATTGTGTTCAGTTTATGAACAAGAATTGGAGAGGTAACTTGGAATGTTTTAGTTGCATGCAACCCTGAATTATCCACCATTATGAAAGACGTCAACAACTAAATCAAAACCCATGTCTTCTTGAGTTTCACCTCTAGATTGTCCACAAGAAGAGTTTAATGTAAACCATTTGCTATCGGTTTTTAAAAAATGTGGACCAAACTTTTATTTTTTCTTTAAATTGTTGAATTAATGTTTAGACTTTCGAAATGGATTTTGAAGCTAGAACAAAACTCTCTTATCTAAATGTTGCTCAAAAAAACTTGCAAAAACTTGTGTTCATCTACAAATTTGTTATGATATAAATTTCGCTCAGATATTGAACACATTAGACATTATTTCCTTTGAGAGCCCAAAATGCAGAAATCAAAGCTGATTTTATTTTAACAGTCATACTGAATGTTCCTCAAATATAGTGGGAAAAAATGGTATATTGTACATCATGAAACTATTTTCTTGTTATTAGTTTCCTCTCAGATGTTGTCTGGAGGATGTAGTACAGATTAATTCAACCTTGTCCACTTTTCCCATCTAACCCTAATCCATGATTTCTGGGATTTTTTTTTTTTCTTTATGAATATGTGAAATAAACCGAGGCTATTCAAACGGAAACTATGACCTATCCTTCTCAACGATAGTGATACCACTGAAATAGAACTACTGCTCTGTAAATCTATAACGTAATGAACGTTAATATATGTAATATAAGTTATTACTGTGCAACCATCTCGTATATGCATTTTTTAAGTGGGTCGTTGTGATCTACTTCAAACAAAACTGTGTAAACAGCTGGAAACTTCAAGAGTTGGCCATGAAAAGTATCATAAAAAAAATAATTGATTATTGCTGTGATATATGTTTAAATACCACAGAAAAGTACTCCTGAATGTATCTATACAAGATAAGCTGTGAAGGGGAAAACATCTGTTCTGTACAAACTAAAACTTGAAGGAATATGCTGAAAGATTACTCTAGGAAACTAAACCAAACATTTCTTTCTCAAACGGATGAAAGTGTTCAGTCAGAAAGAATAAATCTTGACATACTTCAACTAGAGTTAACTTGTCTATATTGTTACTTCTTGTCATTAGCAAACTGACTGTTATTAGCATATTATTATAGCATATGCTTCAAGGTACAAAAATGGTTACACATGCTCAAACTTTGCATCTTACTAAAACCCAAGTAACTTTCACCTCATTGAGAGCTGTAATTGTCAAAATATCCTTTGTCTGTGAATAATCTAGGCGATGGTCAAGGCCTCTAGGACAGTTCTTTGGGAGCTTTCAGCAACTTCTTGACAAAGGTTAAAGTTACAGGGCAACACTGTTGACTTTTAACGTTTACTTAGTAGTATTTCTCTCATTGTAGGCCATGATGTGGCACTTTTAACTAACACTCATAAGTCACAGCAAAGCAATATGATATAAGGTAACCTCTGAATTTAGGTAACCTCTGAATATAAGGTAACCTCTGAATAAGGTAACCTTATGATATAAGGTAACCTCTGAATTTAAAATGATTAAACACAGTTTTACTAGAAACATCATTTGGTGAAATCATTTTGTCATTTTAATAGAGGGATTAATACAACTTCAAATTAAAAATCTTGTGGCAATACATGCATATGGTGAATGATGATACAAATAATTTCCAATTTATATCCCAATTTGACAAACAAACAAACAAAAACAAGTTAATGATCAGTTTCTATAAAGTGTTAACAGTGATATAGCTTTGTGAGTGGAATAATTAATATTTAATTATTAAAAAGATTGAGCGAATAGAATAACATTTTACAGCAAATCAAAAGTATTTATCTAATGCCCAACTGACTTCTGAGCCATTCCTCGGTGAGTTCTTCTATATCACGGCATTCAAATATCTGTAGAGAGGACAAACAAGAGAGAGGAAGCAACTTTACTCTGTACTCTAATTTAAATGTAGCAAGTCTTTAAACTATGGCAACGCTGTTAAAGACAGTTACCTCTATCACATACACCAATAAGGATGTGTGGGTTTGTGTTTCCTTAAGTAACTCAACTTACTCATTAAGTCATCAACAAACCTGTCCAATACAAACCTGTTCAATTAGGTCAACAACGACCCTGTTGAATTAAGCCATCAACGACCCTGTTGAATTAAGTCATCAACAAACCTGTTCAATTCAGTCATCAATAATCCTGTCCAATTAATCGTCAACGACCCTGCTCCATTAAGTCATCAACGACCCTGCTCCATTAAGTCATCAACGACCCTGTCCAATTAAGTCATCAACGACCCTGTTCAATTAAGTCATCAACGACCCTGCTCAATTAAGTCATCAACAAACCTATTCAATTAGGTCATCAAAGACCCTGTTGAATTAAGCCATCAACGACCCTGTTGAATTAAGTCATCAACAAACCTGTTCAATTAAGTCATCAACGACCCTGTTCAATTAAGTCATCAACGACCCTGTTCAATTAAGTCATCAATGACCCTGCTTGATTAAGTCATCAACGACCCTGCTCCATTAATTCATCAACAACCCTGTTCAATTAAGTCATCAAAATGGCCCTTTTCAATTGAGTCATCAACGACCCTGTTTGATTAAGTCATCAACAACCCTGCTCAATTAAGTCATAAATGACCCTGTTGAATTAAGCCCATCAACAACCCTGCTCAATTAAGTCTTCAACAACCCTGCTCAATTAAGTCATCAACAACCCTGCTCAATTAAGTCATCAACGATCCTGTTGAATTAAGTCATCAACGACCCTGTTGAATTAAGTCATCAATAATCCTGTCCAATTAAGTCATCAACGACCCAGTCCAATTAAGTCATCAACAACCCTGTTCAATTAAGTCATCAACAACCCTGTTCAATTAAGTCATTAACAACCAAATTGTCTTCAACAACCCTGTTCAATTAAGTCTTCAACAACCCTGCTCAATTAAGTCATCAACGACCCTGCTCAATTAAGTCATCAACGACCCTGCTCAATTAAGTCGTCAAAGGACTTGCTCAAGTATTCAAAAAGTAGGTCAGTTTGGTATTTTGATCATTTATAGCAGAAAGCTACATTCAGCTACAAATCAAATGGTTATAATGAAAGCTGCTTTATCAAAGAGAAAAGACAACTTATAGATAATGTATTCTAGGTAAATACCTTTGTCATCTTTGTTTCGTTGATAAGACTTGTTTTGCTACCAGCATACATCATGTTCAATTCTGGTTTCAGACCTAGACACAAAGACATATAAAGAAAATATTGATATTGAAAAATTATAAAAGAAAATAAATATTGATTCTGCACAAAAACAAAGAGGTTTCTTTGATTCTGACTATATGTGAAAGCATACATGAGCTTATTTGCAATATGCTAATGGAATTATGCCAATATAATACACCCGCCTATGTAACTAAAATGAAGGAAACCTCCATGATATTCCCATGTTATTGAAAATGAAAGTAATATTACTTTTTACCGACCTTTGTTCAGACAGCTAACTAAATTAAATAGTGATAAAGCAGTTTTCATCATCAATAAAAACAGAAACAACCTGTGAAGGAACTACTAGCACTGACTGTGTACGTATATGAATCTGTTCAGATCTCTTATACAGCAGAGCAGAGCCAACAATTGCTGCATGTATGTTTATTATTCCACAATAGTTTTATTATAAATGTTCCACAGTCAGTAACATCTGATAGATTTAGCACAGAGACAACACTGCTTTTAATAACTCATCCGCTCGTAAATTATACGTTCTCTGTTTCGATGTGAGTTGAAGTAGAAAGAATTATGAGGAACTAGGAAGTTATGCAGACCGTAATTAACCTATGCCGATGATGACAAAACTTTAATTCAGTATAAATGTGACTATACCATAAACTCATAGTTTAGAACTGAGAGGACGGTAGGAGTAACATTGATGCATACAGCAGAGATGGTGCACTACTTTGGCAAGTATTGTAAAGCCAAGTGGACATACTGTAACCATGGTAACTACAGCTGACCATACTGTACCCATTTCTTTTGGCACACATTCCCTCTCTACCACAAGTGAATTGACTTTGTGTGTAAATCTGCACTGTTCTTGAGAGTAGCAACCCCACCTTAAAGTGGCCACATGGAGCAGGTTAGTTTCATGTTTAGGATGTTAGGACAATCGAATAGACAGAGTTAATGGGAGTTACCGGACAATAAAACAGTTTTAAAATCCAAAAGATATTCTCCTGTCGTAGTTACATGTTTTGTTGTACAGCATGCTTCCTTAATACAGTGTAAAGCAATCAGAGCCTTACGATTATAAATTCAGAGATAAACAGAAAAATAAATACTGGGATCACGTGAATATAGAGCTATTAAAACACAACTAGGAATAATTTGTTCTTCTTCCATCTCTCAGGATGAGATATCACACTTACCAGGTGGTGTGACATAGATGAAACAGAGAGGGTAAGATATCCGGCCATCGCTGTGTGTGTTCTTATAGATATAAAGGGCGTATCTAGGTTCGTGGGCTGGAATCTCCTCTTGTAATTCCTCGAGTGAAAGATCCTAAACAAAAGAAATTTCAGAGAATTAGAATCAAATCTGATCTAGCATTTCTCCTAGATTTAATATAAAAGATGAATCATATTTACACAGCTAGTTTATGATATCATCAGGGCTTCATTAGGGTATATTCTCAAAATTGTTCCAGGGTCAGTAGCGTTGATTTATATGACAAGCTTTGTTTTTCTCATCATATATGTATTTTGTATCATACATTATGCAGCACGAATTGATTATTGAAAACATAAATTTGCTAAAGACTCAATTTCATGGTCACTCATGTGACCCAGAATGATTTGGTAGCTGCCATACAGATTGGCTTTGCAAACTTGAACAGATTACTTCATAAGTCCGACAAATTTGGGCATAATTTATGAGCCATTGTTTCTTTGATATTCAGAAGATAATGAGATGTCTGGTAAAAGCAAAACAGACAATGACACAAGCATATTAATGCTCACACCATGGACGATGAATAAATCATTTCATTTTAAAAAGTTTAAAAAGTCTCGTTTTTACTCACTTCATACAATTCATCCACAATAATCATCAAGTTTGCTTTATCAATTTTCACTGAAATGAAGGAAAGAACAAAAACAATTCAAAATTTGGTTGAGAACCAAGATGATGAAGATGATGGTAGGTTGGGCACTTTTAAAATTTGATCATCTTCTTTTATACATTATAAACACAACCTACTGTAATATCAAATTACCATCCTATCAGCTTAAAGTGGAAGTGAACAAACAAGGGCTAATTTTCTGATGCATGCTGGTACTTTGCCATGGTTACATATTTGAATTGATGACATTACACCCATGGGTCTCTGTGTAGTCATACTTTTAACAGTGCCAAAAGAGAGTGCAAAATATTATATAAAAGAAACCTTTGCCACAATAAGTAAGGCCTCAATTGGACCTCAAGAAAGATTTCTAACTCATGTCTAATCCAATTAATGTGTCAAATTCATTGTCATTGCATTATCAAAAAATTAATATATAAAAAAAAACGCATCAAATTATCACTGACATTTCTTTAATTGATACATCCTGAATGCAACAAAAACTGTGAATGCAATGTGTACCGTATGCAATGGTACTTACACAGTAGAGCACAGTTTGTTGTCGCCTGCCTGCGTTTGAACGCTTTGATCTGTTTCTTGGCATCCTCACTAACATCACAGACATTCACGTCATCTGCTCTGGCATCTGACTGAATGAATAAAACATGGTAAACATGTTTATCGTAGCTGGTAGAAAGTGTCATGTGGTGAGATATCATGTCATATCATGAGATGTCATGTGGTGAGATGATACATGATGTCTCCCTTTCCCACCTACAGTAATAAACTTGGAAGGCCAAGTCGGCACTGCAGCTCTGTACGATGAAATGGGTCAAGTGACTGTAATGGGCTATGGGTTGAGTAATTGTGTGACTAATTATCAAAATCTACTGATTAAATAGTTCATGATCAACTTATGCTCCACTCCTTAGAATAAATCTGAATTTGTAGGTGATTAATTTGTAATCTGCTGCAAAAAGCAATGTTTGCATACATGTTTTTTTTTTTTTTTTTTTAAATCAATACAGTTTATCCAATAATGTTGGATTAATCAAAGTTGGATACTGGTAAAACTGATATCTGCAGAACACTTTTACATGCAAATTAATACCTCAAAGTTATGAAAATTGCATAAAAAATTCACATCAAATTTTCAAAACACCTACTTCTTTTTATACTTTGTGGCCATAGTATGATATCTGTTAATTTTAGTGTCACATGATTGTATATATCTGCCTATAGAGTGATTGGTACCAATTCTGTTCCGGTCACAATTTTGTTCACCTTGTTTGATTGCACAACAGACATCAAGAACAATTAACATATGCTATTCCACACTACTCAAAACATGTAGTTCTAAGAGCATTGACAACATCTAAATCAATATCGCAAGCTTCATGTACACTGTATAGACAAACCTTCCTGGTCAGAAAATGCGACCTAAACGGTAAATTTTAAAATGCTTAGAGTGCTCATCACATTAAAAGTTTTAGAAGCACATCCAACTCTTTTCAAAGCCGTCTTCATGGTTTCCATCCTCTGAAGTCTCTTAAGTGAACAAAACCATGGCCAGTTGTCTGACAAACCGCAAATCATACTTGTGCTTTAAGGCGTGCTTCAAATCGTCCATATGGTAACTTCTTTGACATAAAAACTGTTACCGGACAGTTTATTGGTAGGCCTACCTTGAATAACAAAATCCTGTGCAACCAAAGGTGAAGACACTTTACAATCAAATCATTATCTTTCTTAAATTGAAGTGCTAAGGTTGTGAACGAATTTGGGTCCTTCTGTGAGTGTGATACTTGCACTCTTTGGCACACTATTCTTTTCACTCAGGTTTAAGACCCAAGGCCATGTGTATTTTCTGATGTTTATGTCTCGTGATCAAAGATCATATAAATCAAAGCGAGTGGCGGGTAACTATAAAATTGCAAATGTAAGTTGCATTAGCCTTGATGAGGCTCTTAAACTCCAAAAGTAAAAAAACTCCAAAAGTCACAAAGTAGGATTAATATTTGGCATAACTTTTTTTCTAATAGGGTTGTGAATGAGTGGAACGGTTTGCCTGAGAAAGTTGTACTTGCAAGTAGTGTCAATGGGTTTAAGAATGCTTTGGACAAGCACTTTAAGCATTGTAATCGGTCTGTTTGTTTGTATCTTCAGTGTTTTTTCTCTCCTATAGGGTCCTTGATGGGGACTTGAGTGTCCTTCCTGATCCTTTTTGTCTACTAAACTAAACTAAACTAAGGCTTAAAGGCATTGAAGACTCGCCCCAAACCGCGTGCGGCCATCTGAAAAAGTTAACTTTCTGTTGCTTGCAAGTGACGTTTTGTTCGTGTCGCTACAAAATGCAGACAGTAATGAAACGTGATACCTTGTTATCTTTAGCTGGACCTGAGTTGTCCATCGCTGTATCGTTAATACACTGTGCTGTGAGTATTGACCGCAGCTGTATATACTGACTGTACACTAGTGTCTAATTACCGACGGTAGCAAGCTGTGAGTGTATTTTCTGGGATCGATGGTGGTGTCTAACACTTCTGTTACATCTCATTCGAAACGAGGTCAGATAACCGGCATTAGACGTTTCTTTTTGCGCGAGTCTTCACACCCTTTAAACTGAAAGTAAAGGTCTTACGCCCATGATAGTTCAAGTTGGGCATACTCTACTGTATGTATGTATGTGAGAAGGTACTCAAGGCCTCGCGTTGACTAAGTTGTTTCTTTTTGAAAGCATGAGTTTCACCCCGGATTCTACTTGATTCAAACTAAAATGTATATTATCTATAGAGATGGGGTGATGAACTTACCATTTTCTTTTCGTCGACGGATCTGCTGTGCACTAGTGAATTCAGTAAGTCAGTGATGATTCCTCTAGCTCTTTGTACTGTACACTTGCGTTGGCTACGACTGTATGTGAACGACTTTTCTGTGAACAACCCGGAAGTGGATTACAATTTGACTTCGCGGTAAGTTAACCCGTGATTGCGCAATACTGTTTAGCACATTGTTTCACGTGGATTTGTTTGGGACCAAGGCTTGAACAATGGTGGTTGAACGATCGGATCCTTCATTCGTTGATCTTAACTTTTAAGCCGATGTGTTTGATTAATTTCTTACAATTGAAACCAATTCCCTTGTGCAGTCGACTTGGATCTCCACTGCTGAAGTCACATTTTCAAAATATTATTCTCAGGATTCAACTGATGTTTCGCGTAAACGGTTTACAGGGTAGGGTCTGTATGCAATTTTTACTAGTTACTCACCTACTGTAGCATGGACATGGACAATTCCGGACACCTAAGCCTTAAAACACCCCAAAACTATATCTATTTGGTATAAATCACCTGAAAATATACTTGATATGGTGGGAGAA
>JAIPMN010002201.1:12469-49206 GCA_020650975.1 Apostichopus californicus
GCTCAATGCTGATCCCAGGCAACCCCCCCCCCCCCCCAGGTGCCAAGCTTTAGTTACACTAATCATACAACATACCTACTGTCAAGTTTGTGTATGCCAAACTCCATATCTTTGTGATGATGGAGGCATCTACCAGCAAGTTGCATATTTGTCACCTTGCAACTTTTTTTTTTATTGTGAGTTGCTGAAGTACCTCTACCATTTAGAGCAGCTAACATAGAGTACTACACAAGCTACAAGTTCTTGAACATGCAGTATAAAACCAGTGTAACTTTTTTGCTGGCAGAAGTAGACCTTGCAAGTCATGTTTACAACAGACAAATCTGAATTTGTAAAAGTGTGTATTGATTAGAGATATTTGATCTATAGGCCAAAAAAGTAATAATGAATGATGTGAATGAAAATCCCCATTGAGATGGGAGTGATCTATGTTTATACATAGAACTCAAGTAGCATTAGGATAAACTGTTAGAAAAAGACTGGAGCTGCTGAATTATGAAAGGGATGCAGGGAGTTGCCTTACAATGCCAACGGAGTACACGCCTACTACAAGGTAGTTGTGGCTGAGTACTGATCTATCAGTTCACAGTTATTGGTACATTGGAAATATATATAATTTATCAACACATTAGCAGACCTGGGAACTGTATAATGGAGATATCAACCCTTGTCACCTCATCCGCTTCCTTCACACCCCATCCCTTCCCCCCCCCCACCAACTCTCCTTACACCCCTTACCTGCCCCCAGCTCTCCTTACCTGCCTCCCCCCTTTAAACTCTCCTTACACCCCTTACCTGCCCCCCAACTCTCCTTACCTGCCTCCCCCCTTTAAACTCTCCTTACATCCCTTACCTGCCCCCAACTCTCCTTACCTGCCTCCCCTGCCCCAACTCTCCTTACCTGCCTCCCCCCTTTAAACTCTCCTAATATCCCTTACGTGCTATACCAGTTAACTGCATGTATACTGTAACTACGCATTTTCTGTGCAAACAAGTACACATTAGCACACATTTTAAATCATACATGTGCTTTTATCAATGTTAAGTTCCCTCCTAGAGACATTGTGAGCAGAAGTACATCATCAATGAGTATGTACAGTATATTAATCAGTTACTTTCGGTGTGAGTGTACAATTCTGTTTAAACGAGAAGCTTCTCATAATTTCTATTTATTTTCTACAAATGTACATACAAACTGCTGAACATATGGCGCAATGTATCTTGTTCCATAAAAATGAGACATGACATGTTTGGTTTAATTTTAACAGTAAGTAGCATTAATTGGCAGACCAGCTACTTTCAGGGGGTTAATTATTTCTTATAAAGTAATTCCATTCTGGAATTCTGTAGAAAGATATTTCAGTGGAGTATATAGGCATACATACACACATCAAGAGGTAAATTATGTTGCATGAGTTCTCTGTGGTAACTTTAAGTGCATGTAACGAGTAAACATCTGTTGTCATAATTATTTTTCCATCAGCTCATCTTTTTGGTATATCAATAATTCCCTTTTCTTATTAAAGTTCACTTTAAAGCCAACTGATAAATTGTATAGCAAGGTTTATTATCTGTGTAAACTATAACTAAAAACAAATAACACTAGCAGGCAACCATGAAATTGAGGTGTTTGAAGACCTATACTATTCCACTTACTGTACTGTGTGTACTACAGTACAGTGTGTAGTATATGAGCTGTGGCTAAAGTGTACAAAAGGGTTGGTGGATCTAAGTCACTATTTAATCAAGGTGCTGTATGTTCTAATTTTAAGTATTCATAAACATGTAGTGTTCATTTATTCATTTCTAAACCAATTAACAAAGTTTGTTGGAAATCGATATCATGGCAGTTTGGTTATGCTCAGACAAGCCCTTGAAGTGGTACTCTGTGTTCCTAACAAGGAAACACAAAAAAACGTTAATTTTCCAAAAATGGAACTTCGTTTAAGCTGCTCATCTGATGAACCATGAAAAATGAGAAGGTTTCAGCAAGTTAATTTTGCCAAAAGTGTTTCATTAATGCAGAAATTAATTATCGAAAGTATAAAATATATACTTTAGGTATACTGTAGGTACTAGGGCTTGTGTCACACTCACACCAGCAACTAAAGCAATGAAGGGTTTCTTTGGGGTATCCAACCCTCTGAACCTGATCAGGACATTTTCCGGTCGGAAAAGTTTATCCTGTGTGGCCGAACGAAGTGATTTGCTAAATGGTTAACTTACTGAACAAATTATGCAAAGTTGTAGATGCAAGTTTTGACACTAATGCATTAAAACATATTTATACAATTTTCAGTGTTTTATGTTTTTATAAACTTGGAAACTGCTCCTCACAATGTGAAAATTTAAATTATTCCCTGCCAATAGTAATGCACTTCTCCAAAAGTGGTTACAGAACTTCAGAATTGCTTCAATTTCCTTAACTTTAACATTCATATTCTTCCATTGATGTTATTTCAAGATACTAGGGACAAACCCTAACCTTCTTCCCAGTATTCTGAACGATCTAGTGCAGTTGGGAGGAACTTGAACCGAGGGGAATTAGGAGAGGTACAGTACAGTAAGAGAAGAAACTAAATTGATTTTCGTAGGGCAGGCACTCACACACTCAACAGCTATCAAGGTAGACATACATACACACCACATCACTTACCATACAGTACTGGCCACTCCTTCTGTACAAGGAAGTTTTACTTTTATCAGTCAAAAGTTGGCCAAAGTTCAGAGAAAGTAAAACTGTGTATTAGTAGGTTTACAGCATGTTGTGGCTTCCATTGTGTGTAAGGAACTACAACCAGCAACTTTTTTTTTTGCACTGTTTGCAAACTTTGCACAAGACATCCAATACTTCTCTACTAGTCGTACAGACAGCATGTTACAGTTGCCCGAAAAGAGTAGTTTTAAAGTTTGAAGCAAAACGCGGTGACAGCTTCAAATGCTGTACTTTGTCATCAGACCTCTGTTGTTCTACCTGAGGGAATTTTGGATACATGTACAGTACTCCAGCAATTGAGTGGTTATTGGGTGGGGGTGTGTGATGCTGTAGTTTTACTGGGATAGCAGTGGCTATTTTCTTGCCTAGCAGTCTGTTCTGATGTGGTGCAGTAGCAGTCACTGGTAATGTACTTAAATTAGGGTGTATCATCTATATATATATATTGTTAGTTTGTGTAGTAGCTCAGTAGGTAACTTTATATCATACTTCGTGCCAGACCATGCTGGAGTTGTTTATCAAGACGTTGAGGTTAAAAGGATGCTTTGATCTCCACACAGCGTTCAAGTGGAGGGGTAGAATCTCTCGCCAGTTACAGGGGTAGAGCTTAGAATAATTTTAAATGGAGTTATCATTTCAAGAGGGAATTTTTTGTGAATGTTTTATTCACAACAAAATACTTCAATGCAATGTTCATGGCTCTTTGCAATTAAATGGATGTTATTGGCGTCGCCCCATAATCTGCACGTAAAACAAACCACAGAGTGACCCTCAGTTTTAAAACGTGCACTCTGACATCTTGTCATAAATGTATCAAACTGATTTGACAATCTGTCAGATTACCATGATGACAAGGTGAAATGATGTCTTTTCATTCCGATTGCAAACACTTATTATATTTTGATATTACATTACGCCATAGAGTGATTAAGTGCTCACAGCTCCTTTTATCTTCATCCACCTCCTGTTAGGCCTACTGTAAATGTAGAGACAACATGAATGCATTGTATCACACTGGTCTGGAATCTACTGTCAATAGTATAGTCTATAACATTCTATGTATGGTGATGTGCCCTGTAGAAGAACTGGAACCTTCCTGGGTCTATTATACGACACTGAACCTCGGAGACATTTGTATTTGACATGTAGATCCAAGTTATTGAGCGAGAACCCGATTGAAATAAGTGCATGACAACAATCATAACATCTTAGAAGAAGTATAACAGATAAAAACATGTACACAAAGATGAGAAACCGCCTATCCGCGATAGTGTGAAATAGGCGGAACGAACGAAGTAGTTTCGCGGAACTACTACCTGAGAAAATAACGTTACGCTAATAAAAAACGAACACATGGGCGAGAGTTGCACACTAAAAACAGCCCCCAAACTCCCTTCCCTATAAGAAAAGGATACTTATCAGGCTGTAATAGGCTGTTGAAACGCTTAGAAATCCTAAAGGATGTCTTCTAGGTAATAATCCAATGTGATCCGGGCAGTTTTCGAAAGATTTGAATCCACTACGAAAACGCATGAGTAAACACTTTGGATGGTAAAATGAGAAGGAGGGCATTGACCGCAAGTGGCCGGTCACTGAGGGTGCACAGTGTTAAAAGATTACCAGGGCATACTAGACACGGTAGAATGTGGTGCTAATGTTGTGGGGAGACAGGTAAGCGGGTCGCTCGTAAATATATAAACCAGTAAGTTTTATAATATTTGGCATGTAGATCCAAGTTATTGAGCGCGAGAACCCGATTGAAATAAGTGGAGATCACAGAGCTTCATTCAAAATGCATAGCTGGAGGTGAAAAACATACTTAAGTACTTTAGTACACAAACAAAACTGTGGTTCCTGTTTAGTCGAGAGAGACAGTAATTTAGAGATATTTGATGTCAAAGTTAGCAGATTCTCACTGACCAGAGACATGATGCATAAAAGCTTGTGAACGTACAGGTCACCGTGTGACGTCATTCTGCGGAGTGTACAGCGAATGCGAAACAATAACAATGGATTTTCCACATACTTCTCGTAAGAAAGTGAACCTTTTCTTAACTTTGAAAAGAAACTTTGATTTCGCAGCCTCTTACTACACAATTCATTGGCGTTTTGATTTTATCAGTATGACAGAGTGTCGTATCAGCGTAGTGTTATTGCTGAAGTGAATAGCTTGATCGAAAGTTTTCCTGAACCGACTCCGCACATGTACGTCACAGGGTGACCTGCAGTCACGTGAGGGCTGAGGAATTTTTTGCGAAAAGAGCAAATTCCTTGTCCAAAAGTGCTAGGTTTTATCAAGTTTTACAGAGTCCCAAAAGAAAATATTACAATGTGCCATACATCAATGGAAAGGTACAAGTGTAAATATTCAATGTAACATAAATGTGAACGGATTAGAAGATGTCGAAAAACCTTAAGGTCAACAGAGGTGGAAGTCTGAAAAATCTGATAAAAAGTAAGGTTGGGGTGGAATTCATACTTTTCATGTATTAGAAGCTTTTGCGCATCCAAGCCAACTTTTGCATTTGGTGTGAGTATAAAAGGTCATTTGAGGATAATAGCACTTGGTAAAAGTCTTACCATGTTAAAATGATGATAACTCTCCATAAGTAAAGCTTGGATGGGGTTCCTATGTGTTACAGTATGTAGATTCACGAGAATGCGATTAAATTTGTGAAGGTCAAGTGTCATTTGAGGTCAGTAGAGGTCAAATGTCTGATAAACTTGAAATGAAGGTAACCCCAGTAGCAAAGCTGGCATGAACTTCATTCTTGTATTTGGATCCACCATAGTTTCGTTCAAGATGCCCACTACTGGTTCTTGTAGAGCTCGATGGTGATTTCAGGTCGACAGAGGTGAATGTCTGAGAAGGAAGCCAGTAGACACCACTCAAATTATTATGTGTGGACCTTGGGCATGAGTATAGGAACCTTGCTGATCACTTGAAGCAAACAGTGGTTAGAACTGAAATATTTTGTAGGCAGTGTTTACATTTTCTCATGTAAAATGTGGCAAAGACTAAATAAACCCTTTTGGCTTTCTGGTTTAATATTTGATAATTTACAGCTTCTCACCACAGGGTACATGGTAGTATGCTGTGCATATAATGTCATGTAAGGGTCACTGTGTGACTAAGTAGTTTCTTTATTTAAAGGCAAACAATGATGACAGCTGGTTGTGTTTCTAGTAATATGTGTATAGATCTCTGAATTGGAACATTGACTTTCATTACGAAATAAAAACAAAACTTTGGTACATAATGTAGTACTGCATAAGTTAGATTAAGCTAGATTAGCTAGATTCATCCTCAAATGTTGGCCACTTGAAAGACAGGAGAATGGAGGGTAGGAAAGAAGTCCACACAGTGCAGGTTAATGTTAGGATGCTAATTGCCACTTAATGCTAAAGTAATTTAAATGCACACACAGTACACAAGTTTAGGAAATTTGTTTTGCTCTTAACATGACATGAAGTTTAACTTGGTGTATGGCAATAAAAGGACTGTTAAAACAAGGCCAAAATTACAAGAGAGGGTCAAAGGTCACAGATGTGGCCTTCATGCTGGCCCCTACCCCTCCCTGGGCATGTGTCTCCTGCCGCGGTGCCCATTTCAGCCTGTAGACATATTTCATAGGCCTTTATCATGGAAGACACTGAGTAGTTTTGTCTGTTTTGAGAAGTCTGACCAAGCGTTACTAAAAGAACAGGAAGTAGTTTCTCTGGTTTGTCTTTCTCTTTGTTTTTGCCTACAGTTGCAAGATTCGTAAAAGCATCAAAAGCTACGTTGAGTAATCTTTTTATTGTGAAAATGCTTGTTGTCATCTTTACACAAGGTTTGTGGTATAATCGAATAGGTCAATGATGTCATATTTAGACTTGCCCAAATCTTTAACCTTGGGTGTAACATTAGCCCATTAATGGTTTCTCAAATGGAATTAGATTTTCTTAGCTATTTCGGGAAGTTGTTCAAAACCGTTAAATCACGTAGACCAATGAAACAGGTTGGGTTCAAGTGTGTTCTTTAAGCCTGGATTGGTGAACTGGTATACTTAGGCCTGTTGGTAAACAAGAGAGTTGGAAATGATAATGGAGATAAAGTTTATATGCCGTGCAGCATGTTGTTATACCTACCGACCCTATCAGTAAATGATATTCAAAAGTTCTACAGATTGTCCCATACACAGTTTGTTAATGTCAACAGATTGTGAAAAATAGATATTAACTTATTTTACTCTCTTTATGATTCACAATTGTGTAACCATTTTCACTCTAGATATAATCTACATATAATCTAGACATCTAGAGGGGATTATCTGAATGTGTTGCCAATTTAGAAAAGCTTTTTGCCGTTGAAAATGTTGCTGTAATTGATTTCAAGGGCAGCAATGTTGCTTTTAGAAACCAAACATTCTCACGTAATGACACGCTATATAACAGCAAGTAACGTAATTGCCAAGCATAGCTCTAAAGAAATTTTGGTTTTCATTGTCACAAATATTGCAGTCATGTACAGATGCATTGTACATGGCTGGATGCAATATTCATTAGATGTGTGGTGAGATTGTATCAATGTAGCTATGATCCAATCAATAAAAAAAAAACTTCTTGCAATGTTTTGATGCTTCAATGTAAACTTTCCAGCAAGTACAGACTTTCAGTACTCTCAATGACTGCAGAACTCTATACCTGTAGAAGCCATACATTCCATAACGAGTGTTTACATACATAGTGTATATTGCATATGTACTCCTGCTATCACCAAAATGTGTATTGATGGTATTAAGTGTAGTTACACTTAGTTCAACATGGTTGCCTACTGTAAACTTTCTGCACTGGTTGTATCACTAATTACTCCACGTTAATTTCATAACCTAGTCTAAAAGATTTGTACAGGTAGAGTGCAAGTGATCAAGCTTGCACAATATTCAGGAGTCTCTCACTCTAAATTGTCAATATATAGCCCCCTCCTAATATGCTAGAATTTAGATATTTGTGGTTCTTGTCCAAACTTCAATAAGCATTTTTTGCTGACCCTTTGAAAACATTCTCCCTCTTTCTTGTCTAATATTTAACCCTTCGTCAATGCATAAATCAGAATAATTTTGGAGGGTATGACTCTCCAAGAAAATACTTTTGTACAGTTTTAGCAAATTATGCTAAACTTTGGAGACCATTTAACTATCAATTAATTTGATATGTCCAACAACAGTTGACTCTGCAAATGTTTGCAATAGACAGTTTTGTCTGCTATGTATGGAACTATGTATGGAACAACATGTCCTCCTTGCTGGGTCACTTGAGTTCACCTAACTGTATAAGATAACTTTTTTCAAAGTTACCTTTTCATTCCCACTTCTCCATTCCCACACAACCATTGCACTCTGTAGCGTGGGTAGATCATTCTTTGGGTTTATACCTTTCAGCACCGACCACCTATATCCTGTGCCGTGTGCTGGACGTGCTGGACTACCACCCATTCTCCTTCACCCCATTCTTCTACATTACCACCCCATACATCAAATTCGTGGCATCTGAATGGATTGTTTTCCATCTTGAAATCAAAACCAGTGTCAAAATCATACAAATTCCATTGAATGTGTGGATTTAAATTACTGTAAGTTTTCATTCAAAATGCTCTGTGGCAACTTGTGTAACCAGACTTGGTAGTGAGATGGAATTTTTAAGTAGTGAGGGGAGTGGTCCAAAGAAGTTGCTTCTGGGTACCCATTTGCTAATTCTGGTGGGTCCCCTGGGTATCCACTCATTTGGCATCTAACCTAAAACTCAACTAGGGCTACAATAAAGTCATGACACTTATAGGCCACTGCAATATCATTGCTAGGCCTATCCAACCTGTTCTTTCATTAAATTGCTGTGCACTAAGGCAAGCGCTCCAGGAGGTCCCTGGATATTTATAGCTTAGTTGGAAAGCCCCGTAGAAACTACATCAAGCAACCCTTATTGTTAGATGGTGATGTCCGTTGTGTAATTATGGACCAATCATATGTTACATGATTCCTTCAAGTATGGAGAGGTTCTGTTCAACTTTTCTGGTCTACTTATCAGCTGCCCAGAGTAAGGAGATCAAGTTTTGTTTCATTGAAAGCATACTTACAGGAAAAGCAGAGAGGGATTAATTAGGCTATACAGTACATTGTACACATGTAAAGGTAAACAAACTACTTAGTTGATCAAAAATTTTACACTGAAACACATAAGATAGAAATGGATATCATCACCAAAATGATCAAATTATGGAAGAATACAGATTCTTATCCTCCCTTTCATTACATGAACTAAAGTGAAGCTGAGAATGAAGAATGATGTTAATGATTTTTATCAACTTGAGGACCCATTCGTAAAGGCTTAGACCAGCTAGGTTGTATTTTTCTGTCACTAAGTTTAGTGCAGAACCTTGTGAATTTCTTTTACTAAACATAATTGCACTTTGTTACATGTATGGAACAGTGAACCACAATTAGTGATAAGAGTCCTATAAATGGCACACTTGTTACTTCCCTGACACAGTTTCCTTGTAGTAGGTCATTGGGTCAGTTCAAGTCCCACCAATAACGCTTTTTTCACAAAAGGGCTTTCTTTCTTGTCAACCTGCTCTACTATTATAGGGAGCTTAGGTTACTTTACGTATTGTACTGTTGGAAACACAACTTGATAATGAATGTTGGTTTAGTAATGCAACAAGGTGATAGTGGAGAAGGGGATTTGTTTAATTCAAGAGTTTGTAAGGTGCTCCCTCTCACCAAGCTGATGACCTACTGTGCTGTACCACACTCTGTGAATATTCGTACAAACTATGGTCGAAATGGTGGGTAAAAAGCGTCAGTAGTTGAAGCAACGAAAAACTAGGATCTGGGAGGTTACAATTACGTACAATTTTCAATTTCCAGGAGCAGTCCTCCATGGTGTTTCTCATCTGTAATGGATCTTTCACATGGATATATATGATTCTAAAATGAAATAATTGAAACCATTAGATGTGTTGTGTTTTAAAGTTCACACCATTTGGCATTCTTATAGCCCAAGTCCTGTGGCAGCTCAGAGAACTTGTAAAGTGACTGCCTTCTGGGCTGACTATGATCTCCTTTGCTCTCTGTCATAATAGCAGTGGTGGAGTGAGGGGTATTGGTCAGGGGGGCGAGGATGGTCTGTAGGGGCGCTTTCGACACTAAGCGGAGCGCCACCACAGGTTGGCGCGGAGCATCCAGAAATATTTTGAGTAAAGACACTCCCTAGATCGTCGGAAATGACCCTTTCTGGGCCTTGTTAATTTGCAGATAAACGAAGAATAAATAGCCGTTAGAGCATTTTGTCAGAAAATTACACCAACAAAATGTGACAAATGTCAATAGGTAGATGAGAGCGCAATAAAAAAGTCAATAATCGCGAATAAGTAAAAAGTGGTAAAAAACTGAAAAGGGCGCCAGCAGTCCATTTGAGTCCGTCAGGGGGGGGGGCATCCGCCCCCCCTGACTGTATGGACGCTCCTCCACTGCATTATAGCCTCTTCGTCCCTTTCTTTACACGGTCATCGGTATCAAACTGACCACCAGTGTTCCTGTTCGGTTTAGGCTGCTGTTACACAGGTCTGTGCGTCCTGTAGTCTAGTATTTAAACACGCATGTGACAAGCCCAGGCTGCCGATGTTGCTCCCCGTGAATAAAGTGAACCAGAGAAACTAAACAGAAGTTTACGTGTTCTTTGCATAATTTGTTTTATGTTTTATGTTTGATGAACAGTTTGTTTGTTCATTGATATATATCAGTGTGATTATAATAGTGAATGCAGTACTAGGCATACTGGCACTACTTAATTTGTACTTAGCTCAGCCGCAACAGCTGCTCTGGTTTGCATTATGCCATCAAACTTTTTCCTTTTGTCATAAAACTTTATTATTGGACTTCATTGTTTACTAACTTTGTCACACCTTTCAATAGTCTGCTGTAAAGCTGGTAAAAGGGCTGCAAACTTTGTGTGTGTGAGTTTGTGTGAGGTGGTTATGGTTATGGTTATGTTTTTTTTTTTTTAATATGCATATTAAGAGAACACCTAAATTAGAAAACTTGTTATTGGCTAAAAGTTGTCACCTCAGCGGCGTATACACATAGGTGTATTATAACTGAGGACGTTTGTCCTTTAAGTACTAGCCTGGGCAGGTGTTTCTGGTTTCAGTAGAGTACTTTTCTCTGTGGTCTCTGAAGTATTTTACAATTTTGAGCTGTGGGTGGTAATTACCATAGATACAGCTGTTTTAACTGCACACTGCAGTTTGAAAGAGACTATAATGGTAATGGAATTCTTTAAAGCTTAGAAAGAGTTACAAAGTCCCAATATGTTATCTCATTGTAGGATATATTCTGTTAGGTGAAGGGAAAGGATCATTGAAGTGACAGAAACATGGTTGGATGCTGCATTGCAATCATTTCTGTGAAAAGCACACTACTAAAGTCTGCAATGTAACATTGCAGTATTTTATACCGTGTATATCTGTCTTTTGGTTTTCAATTTACAAGCATTTTAATTTCGTGTTGCAAAATTGCAAAATTTTGACGGCAATATGAGGATTGTGCAATAGTTCTGGAGAGAAGCAGCTCACGATTGACAACATGTGTCCGTGCAAGAATAGTGAAAGTGAATGCCTGTGTCATCGTAGCCTACACAAAGTACATGTAGCATACCTACAGTACAGTGTATAAACATTGCCATGAATTTGAAGACAGGGAATATTGCTTATTACACCGCCCTGGTTTTTTTAGACTTAGTTAAACTTTAAAGGTCCTTATCGTGTATCTTAAACTTGTACATGAGTTTTCGCAAATAATGTAACAGTTAATTTGGGTTTGGTACCTGTTCTGTTCAACCAGCTTTTATGTTAAAGAGACTACTGTACCTAACGCATGTTTATAAATAGAATGCATGCCATTTTTAGCTTAAAACCATTTCCTTCCTCTAAATCACTTCACAAGTTTGCATGATCGTCGACAAATACTTTATGAAATTATGGTAATTCTTCAGGCGTTTAAATTCTGGATATTAACTGGCTAAACGCCATTGGATTTTGCTGTCGGCCAAGATTTTTTTTTCTTTTCCAGTAGACATTTAAGGACTTGAAATGCCAGTGAGTAGGTTAACAATCATCAGTCAAAAAGTCTGTAAGATTACTGTACCTAACATACAGCCCTGTATTACTGCTTAATATTAGGAAATAATGTTGAGCTGCTCTCAAAAAAACCTACAGGTACACCAACTGATGTGTGGTAATTCAGAATAGTTTCAGTTTCAGTTACAACTTGATTGTAGCCAAAAGAATTTTAAGCAAGTTGGCAATCTTTTTTTAATGAAAAATCGGATTACTTAACCGTTCAGGGCTCGAACTATTGGGTATATGAAAATTTGAAAAACCTCCATAATTTTTTCATCGCCACAGTCCTAGTTCGGGGATTTTTCATCCTATGAGTCATGAAAATTGAACTTTTGTAACCTCGCGCCAACTTAATCTAATATATTTTGAACATTGGAGAACGAAGAGTGACAGTGACATCATCACTGTACTTCGTTTCGGGGGCTGCAGGGACGCTATCATTAGCAAGCTACTCTGTAGCGAGGAAAGTTGAAATTTTCTGAAAGTAAAATAGCGATTTAGATGGAAATTTCCTGGTGAAGTCGCAAGTTAGCAATCTTTTGGAGAGTTAAAACAATTCCAGAATTCCATAACTAGTTCTTCTTCATAATATCAACATTGTTCAGATATTTGTTATTTGAGAATTTTTTTGAATCACAGCCGTACGCGAAAGTCTGTACACATTCCTCTGTATCGTATCAAGGCCAAGTTTAGAGTGAGACCATTTGTATTCACAGCTGTACATGAAGTCTGTACACATTCCTGTGTGTTGTTGTCTCAAGGCCAAGCTGAGAGTGAGATATGATCGAGTCTGACCAATGTGCCGCATTAACGTCACATCACGTCTCGACCTAAGTCAGTGTTAGATTAAAATTGCTGGCAGGACGGGCCAACATTTCAAGCACTCTATCACAGAAACTAAAATTCATCACAGAGCAAGGCTTAGTTAGAGCAATACAAAGACAAAAAATGATATGACCAGAAGGACTGGATCCCAGTTTTCGCTAAAAAATTCCTTTAAGTTTCTCCCAAATGATTCGTTCCATTTCTTCTATGCCACTGTCTGTTGTATCCCCTGGTCCATATAGCGCTAATCCGTCATTTCACCACGTGTGAAATGAATTTAGATAAAACATCACAAACTGAAAACTTCTGAAGGGTTTAATATGGAGTCATCTTCTAATCAAGGTGCCTGCTGTGAAGATAAGTACAGTCAAAATACCACCACATTAAAGTTTGGCTCTGCCGTAGAAGTTAATGAGATGAACATCTTGCATCTACCGTACTGTACTCCCACCACCACCACCATTCACAGATGTACTGTAGATCTGCTCTCCTCTCACCTTTAATCCAGCAGCCGAGTAGAGATATATAGATATGACTCTCCCCTGTCTGAAGTTGTAAGATCTGTTCGTCTGCTCGAAGACACAAGCCAGTTGAACTTCCAAGTTGTTTGTATACATGAGGAAAGAGAACTGAGAGAGGCGGTTGAAGCCGTCCAATGATGAAGATGCCTCTACATGTACTGCTGCTGCTGCATCTTCGTGCATTTCTGTTATCTCATCAGAACGATGCTCTGCTTGGCTTTCGTCCTCACATCTGTTCCATCCAGCTCTGTGATTGATGTCGGAGGCAAGTGCAAGGTGGTTCCATTTATCCAACAGGGAGGAATTTGTTGTCGATACACATCTCCGTCTCCCGATTCAGAGCGACGAGGATGTGGAGGCTCTCTAACATCGTCTAGTAATTAATTGCTGGCATATTGCATTCCTCGTAAACTTTCAACCGGGATCCTCCAAATGACAATGTAAGCGATCTGTAACAGATTCAATTTGTCACAGGAAAGTTAAAGATTCCGGGTGTTGTGTACAGATGGATGCCTGCCTGCAAAAGAAATGGGCATCTCGAAAAAGATGGTAAACCCGAAGGAAGTGAGAGCTGGAAAGCACCGAGGCTTTTTAAACATTCGTGGATCAGCGACAGTATTGTTGATACGATATTGAAGTAACAATCCTTGTGTGTATGTAAGGAAACTGCCTGCTGATACGATGATCGAAGTTGAGTATAGGTTTAATTAATGTAACAGACAAAACTATCTCGTGAAGGAGTTAATTGAGACTCTGTGTACATTTAGGAACTTTGGTCTCCTTTTGCTTTTCTATCATAGTGAAAATTTTGATACATCATGAAAGGTATGCAGTATGAAATCAGGTCAAGCTGTATATAAAATATATATACTGCAGATATTTAGCAGTAAAACAGCAGAAATTTGCTGAAGTGAATGCCAACTTCAAATATTTTTCAGCAGTGCAAAAGTGAGTGAGATCTGCATAAATGTTTCATCAAGTTTTATAATTGCACAAGGATTGGGTGGGGGGCGCAGGGGGTGGGAGCAGTGGCGTAGCCAGACTTTTCCATCTGGGGGGGCAAAGGGGGGCGAAGGGTCTGATTGGTGGGGCAGAAGCTAGTACAAAAGACATACCAAACAGTTTGCATGACAAACTGTGGCAAATCGGGTATTGTGTCAGCAATGTAGGGTACAGATCAGTGGCTGAGCTAGGGGTATTGGTCAGGAGGGGCGAGTATGGTCTGTATAGGGACACTTTCGACACTATCTAAGCGGAGCGCCACCACTGGTTGGCGCGTAGCGTACCGAAATTTTTGAGTAAAGATACTCCCTAGATCGCCGGAAATGACCCTTTCTGGGCCTGGCTAATTTGCAGATAAACGAAGAATAAATAGGTGTCATCGCCAAATTACACCAACAAAATGTGACAAATGTCAATAAGTAGATGAGAGCGCAATAAAAAAGTCAATAATGTAGAATAAGTAAAAAGTGGTAAAGAGCTGAAAAGGGCGCATGCAGTCCATTTGAGTCCGTCAGGGGGGGGGGGGCATCCGCCCCTGACTGTATGGACGCTCCGCCACTGGTACAGATGGTCACTCTAGTTAGCTGACGTTTTATGTTATTTCCACATATAGGTATTATTAACGATAAAACAGATCACTGAAAAAGTCATCGATAATTCTCTTTAAAAATCTGAATAGACTATGCTCTTTCTGTCAGTATTCAAAGATGATCAGCATGATTTGTCACTCACGTGTGAATCATTTCGGATCAGGGATAACCATGTGAACATAAACTGAACGTGGCTCCGCTTGTGAGTGCCGCGGAGACTGTTTAATTAAATTGCCAACCCGTTTCCACATTTGACAAAACAGAGACAGTGGCGTTTTTTGCACTGCTGCTTGGGTCAAATTCTTTTTCAAGGCAATGTTCCCATGGAAGTGATTTTTATTTTGGCCACCCAATTTCGCACATAGAGAATTAGGTAAAAGGTAAAGAATAAAAATTGCATAAAAACCATGGTAATATGCACATAGGCCCAGCAACATATTTAGTGTGCATTCAAGTTTTTTTTCTCAGTCAATAATTCCATTTGGGGGGGCAAGTGGGGGGGCGAGCATTTCAACTGGGGGGGCCCCCGCCCCCCCTGCCCCCCCGCTGGCTACGCCACTGGGTGGGAGGAAGAGAGAGGGAGGGAGGGATGGATGGATGGATTCAAGGTATTATCTTTGTCTAGTCTCCTGACTTTTGTTGACTTTACTTTCATTCTGTCAGAATATTTTCCATGTAAGTTACTTGTTATCATATATGCAATTATTATGTGACTAGCAAGCATTTACATACTTTTAAGTTAATTAACACAGTAATTCTTCACAGATATCAGAAAAGGTAAATTACCGATAGTTGAAATAAGAAATGTGTTGGACCAGTGGTTGTCACAACATAAATCCTGAAACTACATCATCCATTATTTCTTTGACATTGATAGGCCTTCTCCAGTGGGTATCCTCATAACACACAAGCAGGCCTCTATTTAGGTGTTATGCAATTTACCATAATGATTGAGCAATATCGGTGGAAATGGGAAATTTGTGGCACTGTAACTTGGATAATTAGGACACAGAATTTTGAAATTTTTGACAGGGAAAGCTTCAGAAGGAGTTAAAATATGTTTCCTTTAGGACTGTATCCAAATTGGAAGGTCAAACCGTAACTCAAAGCATGGAATATATCTATTCTGAATATTATGTTGGGTAAGATTTTGGAAAAGTGCATTGACTTTCAGTGTATGATATGCTGTGTGTTTTATCAGTGTCCTTGAAAGTGACACTGAAAGTTATGTGTCTTAGCATTTTCTAGACCATGGGAATAAGCAGTTATAACGTTTTAATGTGGATGTGTCGAAAAGTTGTAACCACATTAATATCGTAATTTGGACTGTCCAGTGTTTGTACAGAGGGCTCTGTCTAATTGGTCATAATGTGCGTAATGTGTACAGGATGCAGATCTCTGAATGAAAGTAACATGATTGTACAGCAGTACACACCAGCATGCAAACTCACATGCAAATATATCACTGTTTTTTTTTGATACATAAACTAAAAAGTGACATGTAGTATGTGTCTTTATGTGAACTTTTCGGAAGCGTGGTAACCTACACAGTTAATCACTTTTCTACTACACCAAAGCATGATGGATGGTCGAATAAAGGCACCACAAGCTCGGCAGGGAGCACTGTGTAATACTAGTAGCAAGTACTAACATTAATATAGGCTAGCTATTTAGTGATATAATTTCTGGTAGTGGTAGTTTTAATGTTGCTTATACTGTACCACTAACTAAGTAATAATGTATTTAAAGACTTCCAAGCTGGGCTATAAGTTCCATGTTAGAATCATGAAATATTGCTGCTTGTATCATACAATTGTATTTAATATGCTGCAATAGAACCTAGGCATAAGCCAGAAAATGAGACAGGGAAATTAACTATTAGTCCTAGTTCTGTTGCAGAAATAGACCAAGCCTATCCTTGTAAAGGTTAGGCTTAACTTAGGCTAGCCTATATTAGCACTAGGTTTATGATCTATGACAGTACTCCTCCTAGGCAGAGCAACTCTTTTAGACACAGCCTACAGTAGACAATACGATCTTATTTCCTACTTAAGCCTACATCGAACCAACAACAGCACATTTGCCCAGCTACTGTATGCTACTTAGGACCATAAATATGATAAGGTGTAAAGTTTTGCCTTGGAGCTAACATGGTTTCTCCTGAAATATGGCTACAAGCCGAGCATACTTCATTTAGTTTGACCAGTTTGGCGTACAGTTGAGCATGTTGCAATGTTTGTTTATAACTTCGTTTAATACAAGTTATGAGGATATAGGCCTAAGTTGAGCTAGGCCTTTACCTCACCAGTCACAATGTTTACTATGTATAGACCTAAGTTAGTCCTAATGTTATTGCTGTTCCTCTTGATGTCCATCCAGCTCTTCCCAATTTGCCTCCAAAATGTCCCTTCTGTTCTTGTCACTTGGGAAGCCAAACTCTCAGAAACTATTTTCAAACTGGAAAAGAGATAGTTTTGACTATGATAGCTAGATACAAACGCTGTACATACCAGCTGAGCTATATGGCCCTCAGTTAATAAACAACAAATATCGACCTAGTCAATGTCAAATGCTAAAGTGTCTAAGGGAGAGTGTGTTGTGTGTCCTCTAGTTGTTTGTGCTGCAGATGTAAGCCTCTTATCAAATGCTCTTAGGATGTACTTTATCATGAGAAGTGACTGGAACATTGCTTCGTCGGGTACCAGCAAGTTGTTTTGTTCTTGGAAGATTTCTACATTGCTGTTTGCCATTGCTGTTACGGTTGAGTTGGTTAGTGTCGATTCGTTACGTTAGCTCGAAGCACAAACTAGCAAACTTAAAACAGAGAACCCAGTGGAGAAGTAGTTCAAATATTCAATCCACAGGGTCTTGAACGGATCAGTATTCGAGAATGCTTAGAAGGCAACTCTGTATATTGTTTTGTAATAGTTGGTCATATAAAAGAAAAATGGCCAAGCCATATAATAACCGTGTGTGATTTGGATGAGTATCAGCATAGCGTGATGGACTTTACACTATTGACATAAGCATGGCAAACTTGATTTTATTTTATAGTGGGCAGCAGACTCTGTGTCAACTATGGGGATAGTGTCCGCAGTGTCCAGTGTATGGGGATATTTTTTAAGACCCATAATGATGTTACATTCTCTCTTTCCATTTGTTTTGGAGATGATTATGTAACTTAGATGAATTTCAGCCTACTGTCATTTAACTATATCTATGTACATGGTTAACCCTTATGGATGATTTCGGGACGTTGGAATGCAGTTTTAAACGCCTTCAAAGGAGAGAGGGGAAAGAATCCTCTTTCACTTTCTTTCTTAGATCATTTATGTCAGAAATTACTTCAGATTTTAAACATCTAAAAATCCTGTAACGGACAAGGAGTATATAAACACTGTCATCAAACTTCAGACTTTCTCTGCAAAACAGAAATGAAGCCCTCTGTTTCAATGTAGGACCCTGGAGATATTGATCTAAGTTGCTTTTTAAATCATATTCCTCTGATTGTATAATTTATTAGATCATTCTCCACTATTGCTATTGTTTCATGTACATTGGTGTGAAGTGGCTCATTGGCAGTGAGTCTCCTTCTCGATATTACTTTTTAATGCCAGCAAAAGTTTCCTCTCCGTCTCTCGAATTCTTGATGTTTAACTTTTACAAAACTCTCAACTGTTCATTCCTAGAATTTCCCTGTTTTTTTCCCCGAAAATTTCTAAATATTTATCTTAATATTCATAAAACGTAAACAAAAAGAGAATTGAATTACGTATCAGATTTTCAAATAAATTAATTCCCAACTCTCAACCTAGGGAAATTTCCCTCCATTGCAAATAGTTCAGTCCAATTTCGTTATTACTTTATCTGCTGTGGTGTAACGCGTGTACTGCCGCACACTCAACTGATGGCTTTTTTTCTCTCTCTCTTTTTTTTGGCTTCTGCTTTGGAAATGAAATGCTCTGCATAATCAAACCTGTTCTATGTACTAGAAGTATCTCACTGTTTCTTCAGTTCTTTCAACTTGTTTGCAACTTCAATGGCAGGATGAATCCACTTGGTTTGTGACGAGCAAAAAAAGTTTGTAATTCATCCTAAACGATGAGATTTTTTGTACTCTGTCACCACTGAATCAACTTCCATTCGTGTAGAAAAGCCTGACGGAATATTTCGTGCAGGAAGACTTGTCAAAACATCTGTGGAGTGGAGCAGAGATTTCTGAGGGTACGTAGTCCACGAGTTCTTTTTCAGCCTACGAAGATTCCTCACAGAAGTGTTACTTTTCCGAAATTCATAAAGTATGTGCGATGGAGTTGTTGTCGACTTTAATGGTGGTACGTGCGGAGTGCACAGGAACTCGGTGTGTGTGTGTGAGAGTGAGTGAGTGTGGATAAGGCTGCCTGCCTTGTGTGTGTGTCTGTGTGTGTGCATATCAGAGAAGTACGTGAGGGCTTCGTTGGAAAGGAAAGAAAGTGGTTTTAATATTGGATAGGAGATAAAAAGTGAAATTAGTGCTGGACTGATTAATGAGGACTGTGAGTGAAGTACATGGGAGAGAGCAGTGTAGTAGTACTGCTTGGGGAGTCGTTTGTAAGAATCTTTTACAGGTGTGATATAGTTACGTACTACGCTGCTGCTCATGTGGCAGCTGTTGGGAGTAATGCAGTGTCTTTGGGATTTTATATTGGGCTACAGGTTAGTGTAATTTCAACTATGGAAATTAACTATTCGGTTAAATATCATGGGTTTTAATGGACTGCCTTCTGAATTAAACATTGTTGGAATAAACGTTTTTTTATTTTAATTTTTAAAATCTTCTTTTCTTCATCATTTCGGCAACTTGCAATTTCTCTGTGAGAACAAAAGTTGTGAAATTGTTTTGAAGTTGGTACGTCTTTTTATGCGTTATGAAATTTATTCGCTGCTCGTTAGCCGACAGGAATGACAAAATTGAAAAAGAGACAAGAATTTGGCAATACATATGAAAAGAGCAAATACAACTGGACAAAATTAGAATTTTAACCAGTGTCAAATTTCTTTTCCAATCTGGAATTGAAGTTTTCTTTATGAAAATCTCGTTGGCATTCTCAAAGTTTGTTAACAAGTAAAGAGAAACAAGAAGTTGAAACCCATCTTTTGCTCAAATAGCTTCACAGCCAAATTCAAAGAGTAGAATTCCTTCAAATTTGGGTGTTTGCCGAAGGATTGGACATCAGGAGTTGTGAGATTGGGATGTGAGGACCCGCAATAATTTGGATTTTCCAACATAGTGGTTTCCTCCAGACTGAACAAATAGTTTCTTCCTTCCAGCATACAGCATTATTGGGTGTCATACTAGTAGAATATTTAGGAGAAATGTGAGAGCTGATTGTTACTTTTGTTTTTGCAGAATTTACTGTTTTTTTTTACAGTCTGTTAAAATTAGAATTTTACAATTTTTTTGTACTTATAAAAGGCAGTACAGTTGTAGGAGTTTAATGATGAGTTCCTTCTTAAAGAATTTAATATATGGAATCTTGTTTACAAAGGTGGAGGTGTACGTGCAATATAAAGTACTACAGTTTAACTTTGTGTAGTGTAGTAGTATAGTGTGTAGGCTGTTGGAGGAGTAACACTAACATTATAGCTCTATTGACTTTCATTAATTATCTTCTATATCTAAATTTATTTTTTTATTTATTTTTTTGTTTATTATTTAGTTGTATGATTCCTTGCAGGGGTTACATTCTTTTGTATTAGGTGTGCATATATCCCAGAAAATTCAATAAAGATGGCTGTTAGGTTGAGGGAGTTCAAATGCCAGTACTGTAATACTGTAATACCGTATTTGTTTTAGAGGTGTATGTGGGGGGGGGGTGGTCTGGGGAAGGGTTATTTCATAAATTAATGGTCCTATTTGTGACTGTCATGATGCTGCTGTTACACTTTTTGCATCTACACTAAGACATCTCTGTTTTACTGTTATTTCAAGCTGTTACGCAAAAGTGTAACGAGCAAAAGCAACCTGTCAAAAATTACTCAGGAGTAGGGAAATAATTTTAATTTTTACAGTGCCTTATGCAGATAGAGCATACTATGCAGAATCGCATGTAAAGATCTATCATCAATGTTTTTGGATATATGATGAAATGGTTGCATTTTCACTATTTTACAATTTAAACGAAATTGATGGATTCTCAAAAGGTGTCACTTAAAGGTGTTACGAATGTTAACTATAAACACTGACTTATTCCCAGCAGAAACTTACTAAGAGAGTCGCTGACTAATTTGACAAAACCTGTCATACTTATCTCAAAACTAGGAATTGCGATGAATTGTGATGTTGTTGCGCCTGACAGGATATCCTATGTGGTCAGTGTTTTCTTTCCTGGGTCCAAACGGATTCATAATAACTTACGTAGAGTTTCTAAAGATAGCTGTAGTATATCATGACAAATGAAAAAAGTGACTTATTTTGACAGTGGTAACCATCCAGGAAGGCTCCTTTTTTTGGCAGAGTTTTGTGACATATTGCTCAAAATTGTTATTTTTTTGGAGGGGGGGGGGATCTTAAAGCGCTGTTCCACACCACAGAATAAACTCCCCGGAGACACACGGAAAAAGTTCAGACCGTAGTGTTACTAATTTTCAGTAGGGCCCCCTCTAGTACAACTCGCATTTTTTCTCTCCATGGAATCTGTCATTGTTCATGTGAACTCACTTGATTGGATAAATTGTAAGACATATCCTAGGAATATTCAGTGTTTCACTGGTAACGTTATCAAATCAATCATGCATATTTATAAGGGCCCAAGTCTGCAACCAACTACTCAATGCTGGTGCATAGCAAAAGATTACTGTATATACATGGTCTTGGTGTATAGGGTCCTATAAATATTGTTAGAGCCAAGTATAATAATAGTAATATAAGAATTTATAAAGCGCTTTTATCCAGTTAAAAAAACTGCTCAGAAGCGCTGCAGGAGCAAAGTACCCAAAATGGACACAAACAGTATAACAACAGCGTAACAACGGTATAACGCTACAAGCATGTCTAACGTTACGTCTATTTGCAAATTTATTCGATTTGGCTGTCGTCAAAGTTTGATGTTGTCTTGGCATTAGATCACCTGTCAAGTCTTTAGTTCGAAGACAAAATGCTTGGGGTTCGGAATCAGTGCAGCCTAGCATCTAGGCCTCCTCAAATTAAGTTGCAAAACATGTAGGCAAATAGGCTAGCTCTACTACAGTGATTTCACATGTTAGGCTGCGTTTAGCACGGATTGTACATGTACATGAAATTTGGTTATAGCCTAAAGTTACTGTAGCTTGAGGCAACAGTGATACATTAACATGCAAAAAGGCTCGTCTTACAAAGAAATGTGCGTTAAGTTCGGTTTTTGCAACGTTAGTGAATTAATGGAATGTTTTACTTGGAGTAAGATTTCATGGAAATGAATGATATGTAAGCAGCTAGGGTAGTTTATAGTTTGGTACCAATATTGCCCAAAAAAATTGCGATCTGTGAAAAGTTTGACAGGCAATGTGTGCATATCTTTATGCCTGCCATAGGCCTCTCTATTTACCTTTGAGTCTTGTGTTGAATGTTATTGTGGTTTAGGTGTTAATTCCGCCCACCCAAATGCTGGTCAGTGATCTGTTCATTTCTTTGCCTTTGATACTACTGTATATTACAGATGACTGGTTGACAAAAAGTGATGATGGTCCTCTGGGATCACTCCATGCAGGCATAAGAGTGTTGATCGATCTCTACACGGTTTAGAACATCCTTGTCCCCTTCCCTTATCCCCTCCCCTTTTCCCCTCCCTTGTCCTTGTCCCCTTCCCTCATCTCCTACCCTCGTCCCCCATCCTCTTCCCTCTTGCATAGTATCTCAACACTTTGCTTAAAAAGATGCTCTCTGGTGGATAGAAGTTTTAAGTATTTGATGTCAATATCCTTTACAGTGCATTTTTATGCCTACTTGGTTTACATAAAGTTTACATTGTCATACAGCATGATATATAATATTCTATACAGTATGTAGCATAACATGTGGTGTACAGAACGGGGGCTTGAAGGGGGCAAATAATATACAGTTTATATCAGCTCTTTGTACATTGGTCAGGTTACTATTTTCCGAGATCAGTAAAACTCATAGTTGAACGCCGCAGAATTTCTTCACCAGAAACGTACATGTTAATTGTAATGTCATCCCTGTATGATGCTTTAACATCATGTCTAAATGAAATTTCAAAAGAATTTTTTTTCAAAAGACATTTGACATTGCTATAGTAATCCAATTTGATGACTAGTTCTTGTCTTTTGAATTCTAGTCAGCCTTGATGGCTAAACGTTTGAATCAAAGAAATAGATTACCTGCTATGGAAATAAGTAAAATTGTAGTTCTGTTCTGTTGGATCTGCTGAGACGACGTTGAAACTATGGGATGTACGCATGGGTAAATTAAACTTAATCTGCAGTCTTTTTGTGCGTGCATGGAGTATACACTCACAAATTGAGACTGATTTTTCATTCATTTCTTTCTAGGATTGACTGTCTCTCCTTCACGGTGGTTGACTTGGTGAGGTCGCAGCTATATACCACACTCGAGAAGGGGTCGGAGTGATCGGATTTTGCTTTTGTAGGTAAACCATTTAATTTATTTATTTAATTTTTAGCTCATTTGTGGCATCATTGTTGTCGGATTTAATCTACTGGTGGCAGTGGTGGTAGACAATTACGTTAACTTGTCGGAGACGCCTGCAGGGAATAAATCATTCGCCGTGACGAATGAAAATGAGTGCAAAGTAGTAGAGGGCTCTTCCTCTTCTTTATCTTACAATTCGATAAGTGTCCTTGAGAAATGAGAAGTCATTCATTCTCAAGAAAGAGTGAAATGTGCTCTTCAGTATACGTGTGTGTTTCTCAATACGTGTATATGTGTTTGTAACTTTTTCCTCATTTCATCATGGATGAAATGTATCTAGCATCGCGTGCATCTTTTTCTCTGCATGCAGTTGTCCCAGTAAACATATTGCTCTAACCGTTGATTCAGTGGTAGGTTTGGCTTCAAGCCTGAACAATTGCAACCCATTACAGGAAAGATATGGTACGTGAAAAATATGATCTGTCCATTTAGCCTACTAAAATTGCAAGAGTAAGGAGAAATTAAGCATCTCAACTTCCAAAGGTTTTTCAAACTAATATGTGTACACAATTAAACATCACATATAAATTTGAGGTGTGTAACATGTTGGAATTAAACTGTTAATGACACACTAGTCAGAAGTAGCTCTATTTTTACCATAACCTTGATCTGAGATTGTGGGAGCTCTCCAGTGTTTCAGTGCATGGAGGTCCCTGTCGTAGATAGTTCCTAATGTGGGGTGATATCTACTGTTTACGGATGTCTGAAGCAAGTAATATGATCAAAAGCATAGGAACATGCCAGGTGAACTAACATACAGACACGCTGGGTGATTGACTATGTCAAGGTTTCACTTTTGCAGTTCGCCCAACAGTTAAGGTGTTTAAGATAGTGTTCAAACAATAATCAGAATCGGGCCGATTATTGCATAATCGGAACACAATCCGAATCGGTAAAAATTACGTGGAATACCAGTTATGTCATACCGATTATTATTTAAAAACATATGGAAGGTGAAAATATCATTATTCATAAACATATGGAAGGTGAAAATATCAACTGATGTATTTAGGTTTGTTCTTTTACTACAAACATTAAAATAAAGACATCCTCTATACGTCTTCCACAATGTAATTTCATCAAATTAGGCTGCCAGGGTCGCCGATTTTGCTTCCCATGTGGTTAGTGACTAGTTAGTGGTTAGTGTTTCTCGGCACAGTAGCAATACCAATTTCGCGAATTAACGAATGTGCTGGATATATGAGTCCTATGTTGACTAGCTGAGTAAAGGTTATTTTTAGGCATGAAATGCTAAGTAGTGCAGTATTTGATTGATGCACTAATTTGTAATTCGATGTTTTTTTTTCTCACAATTTGCAAAGGGCCATACTTCCCTGCCCATCACCTCCCTTTTACCGTGGACCCTCTTATCTCCATATTTTCAACCCTTTGATGTCTGCCGCAATGCCCTCAAAAATAAGTTAATTTCGGCAGAAATGCTGATATGCCTCAAATCCATAGCCGTCGCATTTGGCCTAACACTAGGTTGTTACATTCTACAGTAATTATAAACAAGTTATGATGGTATGATGGTACTTTCCAGTTTGATTGGCCTAAGCTTGCATTTTCTAATTGAACTTGAATGTAGGGAAATAGGTAACGAATAAGGATGTTTAACTTCAAGTTCTTAACATTTCTATTTGTTCATAAACGGAATAATACTGAAAATAAGTACAAAATAATGTTGGAATGTAAGAAATATGTAATTAAAATTTACACTTTGGTAAAGATTGAAGGTTTGTCTGAGATACTTTTTGAGATGGATATTTTGAGTAACTACAGTATCCTTAGCCCATTTCAAGCCATTAACAGGTGACATACACGTAGAGGTGGTTAGGCCATTCACTTAGCACAGTGCTTATTAGGTAGGATGTCATATTTTTGTATTTTGGAAATTTAAAAAAAAAATGTTGTTTCCTCGAAACCCCAGAGGTGATTTGGTACATACAAAAGGATACAATAGAGCATTTTTTTTACAATGAAAGCAAAAGAAAACAGAGGAAAATCACAACAATAATTGTTTCTATCACATACTTTATTGCCGATTTGGTATAAATGGGATATTTTCTCTTTTTCAAATAATCAGAATCGGAATCGGCCCGATTATGACAAAAAATAATCAGTAATCGGTATTTTCTGTTTAAGGATATAATCGTTTGAACATTAGTTTAAAACATTCTGTTTGGCTTGACCTCATCACTAACTACGCACAAGTTTGTAACACTTATTTCTAGGGATTACCGTTTGATACCGCCATGATACTGATGGTGATTCCATGCTGACGGCACTAAAGCAGCTTGTCAACGTTCGTGGAACTACTACCTGTAGGTATGAAGGTACGAATGCAACAGCGCCCTCTGTTGGTGGTTTTGGTTTGGGAGCCACCATGTGTGTAAATATTCCATGACTCGGTCAGAGTGATCCAGAAGAACAAACTCATCGTTTAACTACAGCCCCAAACTGATGTAAACCCATTGCAAACTCTCACTGTGGACAAATTTAGCCTTCCTAATATTAGCATCACATTGTCATCCACCAAAATGGACCTCTGTTAATGAGAAATGAGCACATTATTAATGAACACAATGGGCCCCGAGGAAGGGGAATGGAAAAAGAGGAAGAAAGAGAGAAAGTATGATTCAGTATTTATGTGCCAAACGTTTCCATTACAGATGTGACCTAAAAAATATTTATCATCAGTGGAGCATGATACATGAAATACAGTACCTTGGCTGTACTTATTTTCTGCTTCAGTAGATACATAGACCAGTGAGTGACGTGTTGATTTGACATTGTCTGGGTTCTCATCAGTGTGATGATACTGTTGGTACCCTACACCCTGTAGTTCTGTGTGTGTGTGTGTATGTGAGAGATATTCCCTTAATTACTATGGATTCCCAGCAACACAGGATAACTTCAACCCTCTGCTTAAGATTTATCTCTTGCGGCAAAAAATCGGAAATCGGTGTTCCCAGGCACTGCCTTGGCTAGAATCCAATCGCAGTTCAGTACTAGAGTTTTCCAACGGCTGGATTGCTGTGGAGATATAACACCCCTTCATCTATGGCTTTATGGGATAGATATCGCAGCATCTCTTGACAGCTATTGGGATTTTTCGCCGCTTCTTCTTCTGTTTATTCATGATCAAAAAAAAAAATTCAAAACATTTTCTCCCGAATATGATCTAAGAGAGTGAAGGAAATGAATTTTGGGATCACCACCGTGAGAAGAGCGACGATAGTTCGGGGAATGTTTGCGGAACGAGAGTTTCGAGAAACGAATCTTTCGGTTAGTCGCCTTGAAATAAAAACAATGGAAAAAAAAGAAGGGTTGATGAAAAGAAATTTTCTATTGAAGCAGCGATAATGTGAAGGTTGTTTTTAATCTGAGCATAATTGTAAGTTACCACTGTTTTGTTCAAATCAAATTTATGAAGACTTTGTTAAAGTGTTGTGAAGGTTGCAGTGCAGGATGTTAGGGTAATTTGAGGCAATGATGATGCAAGTTAAAACTACAGAAGATATGTAAATTAGACTTAAAGTAATACTACCTTGAATTGACATGCTGCTGCATCTAGGGAAATTTGCAGACGAATTTGGAAGGTAGAGAATGAAAATTACGTTGGTATTGAAAGAAAAAAAAGTCTCTTGGGCTGCAGTGAATCTAAAATCATTCAAAGTATTCAAATGAAATTAGTTTCCAAAAAAGTGAGATGTAATTCTTAGTTTGGGATGGAAGGTATGTGTCTGTGTGTGGGGGGGGGTGGTTGTGTTGTGAATCTACTCTAATATAAATATGTTCTCAAAGTTTATATTGTTTTGACACACTTTAATGATGAACATAAGACCTCAGTCACAACCTTACCCAGCTGGAAACCTTTTAGAAGCCTAGTATATATATATTGAAAATGTAATGAGAAGGAAAATCCAGTACAGTGAAAAAATTTCCAGCCTCCACCGGGATTTGAACCCGGGCCTCCCGCTTTATATGCGGACACCCTATATATATACGATTCATACATGTGACTATGAGATACTTGAACCAGAGTGCAGTAATGGCACCCAGCACAGCTAGTTTGGTTGATCGAAGATTTCATGAATATTGATGTATTTACAAGTTAGCAATTTCTTCTCTAAAAATTTGATAAAAAAAAAAAACAAAACAAGTTTGGCAAAAGTTTTTAGATTTGTTTTTGCTTTGATTTGACACAACATGCTTTGCAATGGTTCACTTTGAATAAAAACCGAAAAGCATGTATACCTGTGTAGGAGGAGACTGATTTATGAGACGATGTGGTCTATGAGGGGGAACGTAGGCATGCTACATGGATGCCTGAGAAGAAACACTTTATTCAATGTCAATTCAGGGTTTGCAAAAGCCATGCTAATACTACTATAAGAAATACATGACCTTGGATTATATTGTCAAACTTTAATATTGGAATACTCCTGGAATCTCTCCAAAAAATTGTGAAAAGTCAAAAAAAAAATTGTTTTTTAGTAGAGGCGATTTTCAAGAGTCAAGTCGATTGAATGTCCAGAGGCTATCGAAGAAGCTTTACTAGATGTTTCACGCACCTGTGGCACAAAACGCAATGATTTCGTTTCATATTGTCGATATATGTATTATGATGAGAGAACATTTATCATATATCCATCTGCCAATTTGCAGAACATCAAAAATTACTCTGGGTGGGTGGAAAGCTTTGTGATATGACTGGGTTCCATCATCGAATACTCAGAACCTTCACTGTTGAGAAAACAGAAGAACTTGACCTTTATCTTGAGTAGATGACTGAGAAAGTTATTAGGTAAACCACTTAAGAAGGCTGTTCTGCTCGTTTGCCCCGGAGTTAAAGTATTTTTCGGTTGTCTGTGGATGGCGGCGGGCAATGAAGGTTTATCTTGCTTGCTTGCTTGATGGACGTGGAATCAAAGTGAATTCTGTAATCGTTTTGCAAGGCTGCACGGATTTAGGTCTCTGTGACGTGCATGTCAGGAGTCTGCAGAGTTTTGGTTTTTTTTAACCGCCGGAAACGGTCAAGTTACTTTGCGATGACTGTGTTTTCTATACACTCTCCATGGAGTTTTGTCTGCTTTCTCAGAAAGGTGCATTTAGCTGATATTACCAGTTTCAAAATGGCAGTACTTAATTACTGCACACACCTCTTTAGCTGTCTCAGCTCAACGTTTGTATACTCGAATCCAGCTAGCTTACACCACCTGGTGTCTTGTATATATATAGGTATTTTATTTGAAGTCGGCTAGGCTAGGTGCATCGTATATGTGAAAGTTCGCCTGACCTTTAGTATAGGAGTTGACTTATATGGTTTGAAAAGTGAATTCTTGGGGTCTTTAACAGTTACAGTAGTTGTACATTCCCTTAATGCAACATACCTACAATTATTATGTCCATTTCCATGTATTTCCATGGCAACAGATTTGACATAACCATAACCAGCGGCTGGAAGTTCAATGGGCACACACCAATTATCATTCCGTACTATTTACTTATTATATTACTGTATTGCTTTGAGTAACTAGGAATTATATCTGGTTATTTTAGTGTGACAATCATTGTGTACACAATCAGTTATTAAATTTATTTGAATGTTTCAAATCAGATCTGTTGTGAAACTACTGTACATCTGTGTGCAGTTGTGACCCAAAAAATTGATAGTAATCAACCCAAGTCAGGGTTTTTGTTAAGAAATGTAGTAGGTGGGTCAAGTTGAAAAGTAGGCGGGACTGTCTGTACGCGGACATGGGGGAGGGGTCTAAGGGGAGGAGGTGCCCCCCTCCCCTTTGCGGGAAAATTGCAATTTAAAAAGTCTCTAGATGCAAAATGGTGCAATATACAGCTGTTTGGTCAATGATATTGCCCCCTCCCAATCACCCCTTTCTTCTGTCCTATTTTTCACAAACAAAAAACAAACTCACGTTGAAGTTTCAATCACACCTGACCTGGTTGTGGGTATTTATTCCTCTCGATTTTTTTCGTCATTTTTTTTTTTTTTTAATTAATTTTTTTTACTGAGCGACGCAAAGTAGCCGGGTCATGTACGTGCAGTAGGCGGGTCATTTGACCCGGGTCCCCGCTACTAACGAAAACCCTGCAAGTAAAGAACAGAAATATTATATATTATGTATGAGTTAATGAAAGATTTAACAGGAAGTCTGATGACAAACTTGTGAGTTTCAAGGCATCAGAATTACACAAATTTATCTTATCGTAATATGAAAAGTAATCCTGTCTCAGAAGACAGGTACACCCCTCACCTTACCCCCCCCAACCCACCACCCACATTTTCTAACTAGGAAAGTTGAATAATGGTCTTCATGAGAGTCTGCAGCAACGTTTTTCCGACATAACTTCGATGATGCGTGAACTGTCTCTTTAATATGTAATTTGCCTTTTCTCTTTGTTTTTTCAGACAGCAAATTGTCCTTGCCACCCATGGTTTAAATAGATTACATCTCCTATTTTATGGCCAATATATGACATGTAGTGAAGTTAATTAGGACATATATACAGTATAGTACGCTCAGTAAGGTATTACCAAGCACATGTATAAGAAGTGTTATGTTATCAGGTGGCTTCTCATGTGTGGCTTTACTGCGTTAATTTCACATCAAATAGAGCTGCATGCATTGGTATCAGACTTTGTAACATTGCCAACTTTCAACACTAATTTGCTAATTGTATGTACTTAACATCTGCTAGACCGTTGAACAAGGACAGTTTACAAGCTGTGTATGTATAGTCAGTGTCTCAACTATATGGAAACTTAGATATCACTGGAATTTTAAAGAATCTGCCACCCTTATGAGTTGTAGATTTTTTTTATGATTTCAGAGACAATAACAAAGTTTGTAAGTGCCAGTCTATCTGATTTCACAATGAGGATTCTTGTCATTAATTTGATTCATCTAATCAGTATAAAATAACCAATTAGGAATTCTTTAGTACTTTCTGTGATCGCCAGAAAAGAACTGGTTGGAACAAAATGCCAGACAATAAAAATATGACAATGTGCACGATAGGCTGGTAGGATTCTCAAGCCTATTGCCAGAAAAATCAAGTAACAAAATACTAAAAATTTTGGAAAGAAAGAAAAAAAAAAGCGAAAATCAAATTAAATTTCTGATAACATGGCAGATATGTTTGAAATACGATTCAACATTATTTCAAAATATAAACTCAAGTATCTATTGGCCGTACTTTGATTTTCTTCACTACTTTTGTTTAATTTTTTTTTTTTCCTATCCTTGAGATTTATATGAATTGTTGTTGTTTTGATACTACTTCACACACATGATTAATCTCATGTATGCCGCAACAGTATATGTGTGTGATTTATGAAGCCGGGAAACAACCCTGAATCCTGCAATCAAGCCGTTTTTTGATACCATTTATGGCTGCCTTGGAATCCATTCTGCTAAAAAATACTGTCAAAACCTTGCCTGTTCTTCAATGCAACAATCATCCAGCTATTGTTCATATTGTTTTGCTGACATTGTTACTCCTTTGTTTCATAGAGCTGCTATTTAGCCTTTGATCATAAAACTTAATATGGTGACGGGAATATATCAGAAACAAAGTTTTCGGTTCATTAAGAGACTATACAACCGTCGTAATCTAATCATGGTCTCTTGCAGGGGGGGAAAAACAAGGGTATCAGTAGGTAGCAATTGGAGGCTGCATATGAAATCAACCGTGTGAGAGATATATGTCCCTTGCACTTTTCATTCCGGTAGATGGCGGGAGAATTATGGAATTGCTGAGAGGCTGACTGGATACGATGATATTATGAATTAATAATAATAGTAATAAATGCAAATTTATATAGCGCCAATATCCAGAGGAACACCAATGCTCAGTGGCGCTAGTGCTCAGGGAAGGCAGTCAAAAATAGATATGTTTTGAGTCTGTTTTTGAAAATGTTAACGTTGATGTGCAGTGGAAGTGAGTTCCAAAGAGTAGGAGCAGCATTAGAAAACGATCTTTGATCAAATGACTTGAGCTTCCACTTAGGTACATGGAGCTATCCATTGGCTCCAAACTTTTGTACAGTATATTGTTGATTATTCTACCGATTATTATGTGGTTTACGTCTTATTTTTTATGGTTTATGCGTCTATTATGCCTGTAAACTGACATTGTAGATGATACAGAGCAGTGGCGGAGCGTCCATACAGTCAGGGGGGGCGGATGCCCCCCCTGACGGACTCAAATGGACTGCTGGCGCCCTTTTCAGCTTTTTACCACTTTTTACTTATTCGCGATTATTGACTTTTTTATTGCGCTCTCATCTACCTATTGACATTTGTCACATTTTGTTGGTGTAATTTTCTGACAAAATGGCGATAACACCTATTTATTCTTCGTTTATCTGCAAATTAGCAAGGCCCTGAAAGGGTCATTTCCGGCGATCTAGAGTGTATCTTTACTCCAACCAATGGTGGCACTCCGCTTAGATAGTGTCGGAAGCGCCCCTACAGACCATTCACGCCCCCCCTGACCAATACCCCTAGCTCCGCCACTGATGCAGAGATGCAAGATGCAAGGGAGCCAGTGTGCACTATGGATGCATTGTAAGTTTGAGAAAGTCTTCATATTTGACAAGCCTTGTGGCAAGAATAAATAATGCAGAGTGGAGAACACCACACAAAAGCCATTAGCCTACTGTAGTTTGAATCACAGGCTACAGTACTGTGAACATCACTTTTGAGCATAACACCAGACGTCTCCACTCTCCACTTCAATCCCCCCTCCCCCCCCCACTAAAGAGAAGAGAAAAAATGTTCAAACCGCGACTACTTGATGGCAAAACCATGTTAACTAATACTCAAAGAAATGTTTGCAGTTTGGTTCATTTCAAGTGACATAATAGTTTCTCAATCTGAAGGATAACCTGGTAGCTAGGCATTCAGTGCTTTAGCTTAGAATTTTCTACGATGAATTGAGAAGTTGCCCTGATTCTTTTCAAAGGTGTATTTGGGATTTCAACTCTCTACATTCTGGCAGTATAACAATGAAGCCAGTGTTATTATCGTTAGGTCATGTTATGAACTTTGTTATTTTAGATTTGGCATTTGCAGAACCCATCATCTCCATGACAGAAATGAACCATTTGTAATAGCTTATAAAAAGAAAAGACATTTAAAGCATTGACGCACATGTGGCTGGATGATGTCACGGTTAGACGTTATCGGGTCTTTTCAGCATTGCTCCTAAAGGAACATTAAAATCTGTGTTATCTCCCCAAATAGAACAAGGTTTTTCTTTGTTCATGACAGTTATCTTTATCACATAAAGCAATGGTGATGTTTGCAAGATTTGAGACACTTTCAACGTATTGTCATAGGACATAAGATATTTTCTGTATTGGATTAAAATTGATAACTCTCTCAGAGTACTCTGAGAAATAGTTGGTAACTATACATATAGGGTGATTCCACAGTACTACAGAAAGATAAAATACAATGGATTTTTATGCCTTCTGCAGTTTTGTAGTTATTCCTTTTAATTGTCAAGGAACAATATCCACATTCCATTCAATACCTGAGTTGTGAGTAAGTTCCGTCCTTCACAACAAAGGGCAAACTAAACATAGCATCAGAACCATGAAATATAGTTTGATGGCAGAATTAATGAATTTAGAAGGGAAAAAACAGGTTTTTTTTTTGTTTCTTTTCATATTTATAGTTACTTGACTTTCTATGTGGATTCTGCATCTAGCTATGATATCTGTTGCTACCAGATAAGTGAGGGGTGTATGTGACTGTAGAGTAGCTCAGCTGTTTGATTGGATATTACTTCATTAGATTTTGCCGAGTTCAAGTTCTATCAGTTTTATTGAATTATGAAGGAATGTAACAGAATTAACAAGCAAAACTACTAACATTTTCTGAAAAATTGACTAGGTAATATGCAACTATTAGTATCTGAAAAAAATAATAAGATGACATCTTTTTTATGCTTTTAGTTTTACACTTCTATTCATGAATTACCCCCCCCCCCCAAACCATTTCACAAGTGGTCTGATGAGGGATTGCCCGTATATCTGTCAGCAAAATTGAATGAAGAGTATTCAATTATGTTTGAAGGTGATATGACTATTTCAGATTGATGCAGACATTAGAAGCATGCACACTGTACATAGCAGTATAAAGCAGTGCTCGTTCAGCATTAAAATGAATGTCAAGAACAAGTTTTACAGGCTCAGCAAGATTTGATCTTAATAGGCACGATTTACATAATGGTCCTTTGTTTTATAGCATGCATACTGTACAGACATCGTAACAGTGTAGTACTTTAAATTTACTATTCTATGTACGAAGGAATGCATTTGTGGGGATTTTCATCACTTTTCACACGATATTGATATGAGTTAACCCTTTTGTTATTGTGAAGGTACAGTAGTAGAAAAAATTAACCCGATATTGACAGATATATGTATATACACACACACACACACATACATATTTGTCGTTTACCTCCATTTCATTAACAAAGTCTGTTAAAAGTATCTCTTTCGAGATCCGGCTTTAGGAATCACAAATGATTTCCAGTTGGTTAGCATCATGTTTGATCTCTAGAGTAAGGCAAATATGTCACCAAAACAGAACTAGTATTGTTCGATATAGGTGACAAATGCCTCCAGTGGAATTACGACCTTCCTTACCGGTTTCTGGACATACAATCAGTATCCATAGCCTAGTGGTTAGGGTGTCCGCATATAAAGCGGGAGGCCCGGGTTCGAATCCCGGTGGAGGCTGGAAGTTTTATCACTTCTGGATTTTGAACTCACTACGATATATTTGCGTGTTGCTTGTGTCGCCACATTATCGTGACAAAGTTACTATGTCCATTCAGAATATTTAAATTTAAAAAAATGTTTAACAAAAATAAAAACAGGGTTTGAATCTTGTAGACAATCAGGTGGGAGGCATGCATATACACTGTATGCAGTAATGGCAGTATATAACACAGAACCAGCTGTGCGAAATTTTACGCTTGCTACAGTAAGTGAAACATGACTCCTCACCATGATGAAGTACATGTATAGTTAGTTCATGTATTAATACTAATATACACATGTATCCATTAGCAGTTTGAGTGATCTATTTTATCACAAAAAGAGTCTATATATGAGATATATAGATGAATTCTATCATGCGTGTGGAACATTTCAGTTATTACACTATGATTGTAAACCTCAATGTTCACTGTATGTGTAAAGTGTGTGATTAGACCTCCATTTGAAGCTCTCTTTGCTGGACTACAGTACCTCCAAAGCTCTCTCTGCTGTCCAAACAGAAATTTGGTTGTCTCGGATGACCAGTTTTTTACATCAAATTCAGATTACATTGTATTAATTTATTACCAGTAGGTAAAGTGATAATACAGCAACATCCATCCCTTTGGAGGTACAGATAAAAAGCAAAAACAGTGGTAGGCCAATGATCTACCCTAAGGACAGTTTTACCAGCCCAAAGCTGGTGTTCTATTCATCAAAATACCTGTTACAGTACGGAAATTATTATTTAAATGCATAAAACAGTAACCTGATTGTAATTAAACTACAAGGTAGAAAAAAAGTACATAAATTTTAAAATGTTAGAAGTCTATCATTTCTACCATAGCATGACACTGTAATGTACCAAGCAAGACTGGGTTGGGTTCCGTTTGCATTATTGAGTATGATCATTGTGCCTTCATATAATTTGGAGTAATCACAAACAAATACATGAGCGTGAACACGCATGATGTCACATGTTATTGTGCCAATTACATTGGGATTTAACTTGCACTTATTGGAGCCCGAGAGCTATAATATGTGTGTACAATGAGATGATCTATACAAACAAGATGCTGCAGTGCAAATTTTATTACAGGGGTTCCCTTTTGCAGTTTCGAGTGTGGGGGCTAATGGTGATGTATATTGCCACAGTATTTGCAGAAAGTTGTGGTTTATGAATCAGCAATTTTGATAAAATATAAAAGTGATAGGATGACTGTATAGATGCAACATTAATCTTGTAATGTTATTGAACATTAAGAACATGGCTAGTGCTGGATGTATATAAAGTACTCTAGTTGCATCTTTGTTACTTTTTGGAGAAATGACTGTTTAACATTAGGGTGCCCCATCAATCCAAGAGGCTGTATTGCTTGTACTGAAGTCTAATCAAACAGACCATTAGGTCAACTCCTCGGAAGCAATACTTATTTCAGTCGGAAAACATTTAGACTCCAATGGCACTCAAATAGCATGTTTACAATGCATTAAAAAAATTGGTCAAAGACGAATGTATGGGTTATCGGATGTTGTTCGTACAGGTTCAAGCGCATGCTTGATAGAGCTTGTTGAATTTGTGAAACAATGGATTAATGTTAACAGTTTTTTTTTTGGAATGAAATGCAGACATATACTTAAATTCAGCCGTACAGGGATAAATATTTAGGCAAGTGAGTGGAATACAGTAGCTTGACACCTGAAAACATTCAAATCTTAGAAACTTGAAAAGCTGCATATAGCAAAACATTTGTTTTGAAAGTTGCTTGTTTGTTGTACCTTTAAAGTCTGCTTAAAGTCATCCTCAAAATGTAGTTTATGCCAGAATACCACAAATTAACTTTGCCTCCTATCTCCAGTTCTCATGAATATGCACACAATTTCCCTTCTACCCAACCAAATAAGAATTGGTAGTTAACATTTTAGCAAATTGTTCCCCCCCCCCCTCTACCCCTATGACCTACAACAGGTTATTGCCCTCTTCCATTCCTTCCAATTCTACAATTTAGTTGTTTTATTGGCTCATCTTGTTTATCAGGATATTGTTTCTTGTTTTTTTTTCTTTGCACAGCATTCTTTTCTACAACTTTGAAAACATTCGTATTTTGTCTAATTTCACCATCATCAGTTTCTTTTAATTTAATATTGTCTGGATTCCCCTCTCCCCCCCCCCTCCCTCCATGGCAAACCTCAAAAACTTTTAATGGGAGAAGTACAGAGATGAGCTAATGTAGGTTGGTAATAAAATACCTCAGTTGTGGGCGAGCTACTTGAATATAGGATTGTGCCTCAAAAATATTAATGCTTTGTCGTAGTTCCAAAAATTAATGAACCTTTTCAACAATGAAATATGAGCCCTGATAGGCTATTACAATGAGGAGTGAGCTGGCAAAATCCCATGAAATCCCTGTTCTCCCCCATTCCTCTCTCCCT
>JAIPMN010002203.1:10739-21340 GCA_020650975.1 Apostichopus californicus
CATTTGAGTCCGTCAGGGGGGGGGGGGCATCCGCCCCCTTGACTGTATGGACGCTCCGCCACTGTATATAGGGTTGTGTTTATACGACTAATGTGATCCAATCACTTTAAGTGATCAACCCTCGGATGTTTAAAAGTGTCAATTCTCCAAAATTCAAAACTCAGCCTAGAAATACAACTTGTACTAATGTTGGTGTTTTTAATGGTCCACAACATATATCTAAAATTAAGTTTGTGCCTAAAAGTCATCCTTTTTTATAAAAATCGAGAAATTTCAGAGGGTGACTTTTCTTAAAAAAAAGCTTGAAGGGTATAGTTTTAACGTACGATGCCATTGCAAACAGAAAATACGCAGTGATACAGTATCAGTGCAATCTACATAGTCACTGTGTGTTTAATTATTACAACAAAGGGCTACTTATGAACAAAGTCTGGGTACCGGTTGAGTTCAATACAGAACAATTCCTGAAAAATCGTGTCTCTCAAAGAGAAAGTCAAACCACAATAATGACAGGTCGCTAAGCTCTATAGCTAAGGTATAGAGATTACAGTATCATTTAACCTTTTTCGTTAATTAAACATTTTCCCTGAAAATGTGTCACTCAGTGGCGGAGCGTCCATACAGTCAGGAGGGCGGATGCCCCCCCCCCCCCTGACGGACTCAAATGGACTGCTGGCGCCCTTTTCAGCTTTTTACCACTTTTTAATTATTCGCGATTATTGACTTATTTATTGCGCTCTCATCTACCTATTGACATTTGTCACATTTTGTTGGCGATGACACCTATTTATTCTTCGTTTATCTGCAAATTAGCAAGGCCATGAAAGGGTCATTTCCGGCGATCTAGGGAGTATCTTTACTCAAAAAATTGTTGTACGCTCCGCGCCAACCTATGGTGGCGCTCCGCTTAGATAGTGTCGAAAGCGCCCCTACAGACCTTTCTCGCCCCCCTTGACCAACACCCCTAGCTCCGCCACTTGTGTCGCTTGTATTGTTTCTGATCAAGATGGCGTCACCAAGACATTGAGTCAGTGTATTTCATTTTTTCCAGCCTTGACGTTTTCACGGTTGATATAGGAATCGCCATTGTGACAGTTGTTTACAAGATACTAGGTTGTGTAAAAGTAAGTTGGCCTGAAGTTTCGATCTTATAGCAGGATCTTCTTCAGAGGCTAAATTATTTTTTTAAAAGGAAAAAAAAAAAGCGAAAAAACGGGAAGGAAACTTAAAGATATTTCATGATACTATGATCAATAAAATGACGTTGATTTGTTTTCAGGACTGTTTTGTAATATTGTTTCTCATCGGTGCATCTGTAAGTTTCCTTCTGCTTCAGTCCCGTAGGCCTAATATTGTAACTCAGTGCAGGTAAAGAGAGTGTCAGACGGTGTACGTGCCCATATTGCCTTTTCAACCTCATAAAAAACAAAACAAAATTAGTCTAACTACATTAATATTATTCTCTTTTTTCCTTCAGCTTCCAGACTCCCTTTATATGGAATCGGCTTCAACGACGCATGGTCCCCACCCCTATAAAAATCCCCCCCCCCTCCCAATAAGATCTGTACGTTTGCGATAGAGCCCTATATGGGCTTGCGTTTGGTTACAGTTTATTATATCAGGATGCACTATTTGCACATGCGCCACGCCTGTGTGACTCCTTAATTGACAAATCGTTTGGAAAAGTCATAATTCTGCACTAAATGGTATTATAAACATTTGTATCACTTCCATAGCCCGACTGACGAAACCTCGGTATGTTGAAAGGGAATTTTCCAATATTCTCATTTCATGAACTTTCGATATTTCCAATAGGATAGTCGATGGAGAAAATGCCAAATAAACATAAATCCGATATCGATAAATATAAAACAAAGAGATGAATTATTCATTCGTTTAATTAGTACTTTTATTGATAGGAACTACAATCGTTAACAAAACATACCCAGCAATGGTTTCAGTTTCAGGTGTATTACTTTCGATGAGACATATCATCTCTACTTGTTTATTATATTCCGGTTTCGTTGCTATTAATAAAACTGAAAAAGTTGAACAATTGTAACGTAACACGGATATACTACTTTCCACCGATAAAGGTGTATGTATACTATCCGGAACAGCTTGTTGCGCAATATTCGTCTTCTTCTGTGCTAAGTCTCTCTCCCCACCCCCCTCACCCCCAGCAAGACTTATACATGTTTTTCACCCTCCCTAATAGTCTGTCAACAGAGACAAGGGAGGAGGGATAAGAAGGCAACAAGGGGAGGGTGGGAAAATATAGGGTCCAGTGGAAATATGGGATGAAGAAATATCGTATTTTACTTTTGAATTCGTAATATATTTTAAGGAAATAAGAAAAGTGCAAAAAAAGTGACAGTGTGCCATAACCCTCCCGAAGCCCAGCTAGGATATTGATTGCTTACTTCTTAACTAAAGGAATCTTCGACAAGTATTAATAAACTTGTCAACTAACAACAGATGTTTTCAACAAACCATAAATAATGGATGCTTTGAGGTTCAAAATAGGGATTTTTTTACGACATTTGGTAATCGGTTCCTATGGTAGATTAGTTCTGTTTAAATTATCATTTCTGCTTTTTGGAACACTATGGATGTATACGTGTTTGCAACACGATAGCCTAAAGTTACGTTGTGTTTTTCATAAATGGCGCCTTCGCTTCGCAGAGGACTTTGTGCTGATTGCAATCTTATTGGAGTACTTGTATATCCTACAGGGGCGTATCCAGGGGGGGGGGGGCGCAACAGGCACGTGCCCCCCCCTATTGGCCGTCACCAAAAAAAAAAGTTTAGCAAAAAAAAAATTGATGACAACCTTTATGTGAGATTTCGGTGATCTTTTGTGTTTGTATTATCGCGTAGCACAGGGCGTGTATAAGGCCTCTGGACCTTAAGGTCGAAAAATGGATCACATATGGCACCATTTTGCATTTCAGCCCTTTTTCGAAAGCAAAAATTGTCCACCCCTCCCCTTAGACCCATCCCCCAGGACGGCGATCATTCATGCCTGACGCCCCCTCTTGTTGCAAATCCTGGATACGCCCCTGTCCTATGAGATTAGTAGAACAGTTTTACATTTGTGAAGGGTCCTCTGTAGTGATAAATAACACGGGCACAAAGTCTCAACGTAGGAATGCAAAAAATCTTCGAGGAGTGGAGGAACGTGATTATTAACTGAGGGGTCAAACCAGACTAATTTCGATTTGCCCCCCCCCCCCACCCCAACCCCTTCAAAGCTGTCCACGGGAACATAAACTTATTTCTGGACTTTACTGAACCATTTAAAACACTTTTCCAGTCACAGAATAATTATCCACTCTTCATCATTGTGGTTGTGGGTAATTCCACTGGTAGAAGTCTCAACGGACCCCAGACTTCATATTTAAGAAAGGCCACAACTTCCTTCAGCTGCTCATCTCACAACATCCAAAGAATTATCATGACAAAACCTTTCATATTTCACTAAAAAAGGTAATATTCTATCATCATAGGTGAGTCCACTGCTAGTAGAAGTAGTTTAACTTCAACTTGTATCATAATTGAGGAAGATTTTTCCAGCTGATAAAAGTCACTGCTTTTGTTTCATGTGTCTCCATCTGGCATGTACTGGTACGATTGTCCCGTAGCTTGAACCAGTAGAGGTGAAAGGTCAGTTTTCATTCCTGCAGCTATTTCCATCATCTGAGTGACTTGCCTGGCCAAAATGGTTCTGTCTTCTTCTGTCTAAACAAAATGATCAAAATAAAATAAAACTGTTAGCAAACTGCTTATCCACTAGAGAGCCTGTGTAATTGTGGCCTTCCTGTTTCTATTTTCATATGTGGAACTAAAGCCTCTGAAGAAGATCCTGCTAGAATCGAAACGTCAGGCCAACTTATCTTTACACATAAACAAAATGATAATAAACATAACAATAAAAATAAAAAATAAAACTGTAAGCAAACTGCTTATCCACTAGAGAGCCTGTGTAAGAGAATGTGTAAAAGTAAGTTGGCCTGACGTTTCGATCGGAGCAGGATCTTCTAAAATTATGAACATTATGTTAATATTATAAAAGATGATGTTAAATAATATTTCAACAATATCGAAAAACCAAAGCAGACTATCCATTAATCAAAAGACCAAGATTTTACGCTGAGAGCAAAATTAAAACAACCTCGATATGTTAGCATCATTTAATGAGTGAAATCAATTCTGCCAAATAATGTCGTTTGATGTTATCCTTTAGACTTGATCATGTCTTCAACCTTGCATATGTATATATATATGCAAATAATGATAACGTAAAAGAAAAACAGCTGTACGTTGCTTTGGCTGTTTTTGTTTTTATGAATGCATTTATTTCATGTAGTGACTATGGTTGAGTTTGTAAATTCATTTATTAGATGTAGTGACTATGGTTGAGTTTGTAAATTTGCATTTACTTCATGTAGTGACTATGGTTGAGTTTGTAAATTTGCATTTATTTCATGTAGTGACTATGGTTGAGTTTGTAAATTTGCATTTATTTCATGTAGTGACTATGGTTGAGTTTGTAAATGCATTTATTTCATGTAGTGACTATGGTTGAGTTTTTAAATGCATTTATTTCATGTACTGACTATGGTCAGCCTGGAATGAAACTATTCAGCATACTAGCAGCAATGTTGTTATCAAATTGACATAAAACATTTAGGCCATGTATATATTCTTTAACTATTTTCAGTAGCAAATTTTTCAACTGGACTAATATTTCTGGAATTTTCATTTTAAGCAATATGTCTTGATTACCAATTCTTCTTTCTATTTCTGTCTGTTTGTTTATAATGATGATATACTGTTTTACAAATATTAAAGATGACCACAGAAATGTTCTTTTAGTTTCACAAATGAAATTAGAAACCGAAAGGGCACAATTAGAAGAGAAATCTAACAGCTGCGGTCAGTGCTTGAAAAAATAATCACTACTGTACAAACCATCTTTTCAAGGATAATTCTAGCTTTTGAGAAAGAAATCCGATTGGAAGTAAAAACTGGAATTTTTCTTCATTAAGTCATTTTGGAGAATTAATGATGCATATAATTATTTTCAATTTAAATGATTTTATTTAGCGCAGCGTTCACCAACTTTATTTTGGTACATCGTTAACGGTTTCGTTTTGACACATGATGTCATTCAAAATTTGGTTTCACTTTGGCTTCAAAGTGATGGTGCGACATCATTTTCTTAGGTATTACAAATCCCATCAAAAAGACGAGGGCGCTATCAAGAAATTACAAAAAGTTCATAATATGATTGTCCACTTTTCTTTCTCAAATACTTGAAATTGAAACTTTATCCGTCTATTTTAAATATTGGCTAATAGTCTAATACTAAGAGCTCTGCAGCACCGCAAGGCCAAACAATCATATACCCTGGATAAAAAATAACCCCAGTGACATGCACAGGATTTGAAAGGTGGGGCAAGGGATCTAAATTCCAAAGTTCCTCAGACTGATTTTGTTTGGAGGATGAACCTGTATGGACGGGCTGTGAGCCGATAACCAATGAGGGGTTTGGCTATGGGCTTGTTGGATGAAACCCCCATGTAGGGGGTCTGTGATGGGTACCCCCTCAGAAGAATATTAAAATGGAATATTATAATGTTCAGACAAGAAATGGTGTACTTTATGTAGACCATAAAGTAGGTCTCTGTAAGTAGGTAAAAAGTTTGTGGAAATTGATACACTTGAATTTTTAAAAGAATTCCCTTATTGAAAGTTTTCTCACCGGCTGACAAAGGAAGTGATTGAAGGGGGGGGGGAGGGGGAGAGGAGCATGTCACCTCCACCCCCTCCCACTTCCCCAGAATTGTGTACCTCTCCTTCAAACTCCACATTAAGCTCTTAAAATTTAATCACAAATAAAGAATTAATATGCAAACATAGTTTACATTTCCATCTGTTTCCTGAAATTCATATTCTTTTTTGTAAGTTATCTGTTTGTTGTTTCCTTTTCTGACATTGACGTGGAATCAAGTGTCTTCTTCAAGTCTATCCATCTATTACTTGGTGCTGTGATGGATAGGATGACTAGTAGTAGTGTGAATGCTCTGTTACCAGGAACATAGCTGCCATTATATACCATGGAGTCAGTTAATACTCATTATGAGGCTTATGCATATTTAAGATAGTGGGTAAGGGAATGTAGAGAGAGAGAGGGGAGGGGAGGGGGAGGTTGGGAGAGGTTCTATTTATGTATATTCATACCAATGTTGCAATATATCGGTAAAAACTAATTATAGTTATGCCTGACCAAGTAGCTCAGCAATGGTTCGTTTTCTTCAGTTTTATTTTTAAGTTAAACATTGGAATCCAGTGACTCCTTTTACTTCTTTCAGCTCATGTGATATTTCATGTGACTTTTGGACTTGATGTGTTAATAGATCCTCTCGGATAGTCCTCCTCACTTCTCTGGAGGGGTAGAAGGTGAGGGAGGATGCTAGATGTATCGAATATTATAATAATCTGACAATTAATCCTGATATCATTTTTCATAAAGCTGATGATGATGATGATGATTATGAGGGTGATGATGATGATGATGAGGGTGATGATGATGTAACGATGATGTAACGATGATGTAATGATGATGATGATGATGATGTTGATGAGGGTTTTGCTAGTATACTAACCTGCAAGTTTCCAGATAGCATCGGTGAATCGAACGAATCACACAGTCTCGTAATATCAGTGATATCTGTGCAATGTATGCTGTCATTACTGGCCTGGTTAACAACGAAACAGACTCTTCCCAAGAAGTAAGTGGTATCTAGGTACTTTAAAGAATCATGAACGCTGGTAATACTGAAAGAAAGAAAAGAAACCATAGTAACTATATCAATCATTTCTAAACACTGCCTATGTTCTTTACTACTTTTTACTTTTGAGAACTGTTCTGTTAAACATCTCGAGGCTCATCGATTGAAGCAGCTGGAGAACTTACTATGACACGCACCTTTGAGACACCGGTAAGACAACAAAAGACACTGTACATGCATCCTTGTTGCTGCATGGCAGTTTTTAAGTACATGTTGTAAATAACAATTACTTTACCTTTGAGCATTGTTCATCTCGAGCAAAAACACGATGAAATCCAGATTTGGTCTTTGGTCATCGTTTGCTATCGGTAGAGGAAGGTACTTGGCCAGCCGTCTGTAAGAAGAAAGAAATTGATGTTTGATGATTTTTCTTCCATTTTAACTTCCGTCATAAGATGAATGATAATATTATAGGGCAACTTATGGCAGAATTTTACTATTGATATGTCATAGACCCCCCCCTCCCTATGTTCCAAAACAAGGAAAGTCCCTACATCAAAAGCAAAAGAAACATCTGAGTGCTGGTTTTCAAGATATTAGCCTTACAATATGATAAATATCTGAATGCTCCTTTAAGGCAAACTTGATCATGACATCCAAGCTTCAGTGAAGGCTTAAATGGTACTGTTGATCCATTGTTTTCATAAAATTTAAAACTCAACCAAATGTTTTGTGTTGCATCTGAGGAACTAAGGACTTGCTTTATTCAACAGTAGCTGTAACTGCTACAGAGTACACCTTTTCACCCAAATTGATGCAAAGTCAATTGCTATTACACACTAACCACTGACTGATAACAGCAATGCCACCTGTCAACAACCCATCCCCCCCCCCCCCATAAAGAAGTAGGTAAAGGGTGGGCTTAAGTCTGTGCCTTTTCCCACAACAGATCTTTACCCTTTTCTTTTATGATTTATGCAAGGAAGTGAAAAAAATAAAAGAAATTACCTGTTTCATCACATATAGTCAAAGCATGTCTCACATTGGTTAAGGACTGTATGTAATGATGGTCACTGCCTGGAGCTATACTTAACATTTATGAATTAGCTTTTACAGATACCAACAAACAAGTTATTAATACAAACAAACTTATTCAATAGACATTTGACAACAATGCATACAAAGTACATATTAAAATTACACTGGTGAAACAAACACATCACAAATACTACAGAATTACTTACATCTGCAGCTTATAGGAAGCGAATGTTTCCAGCATTGCCTCTGCAAATTCCTTCTTAGGGGTTCCATCAGCTCCAACAATCTGAACAAAATATTACAAAAAAGGAAGCAATTGCAGAATACCTAGCAACTCACACACACAACAGGGCTTTTTGAGAACAAAAATACATTGTTTATTATAGAGACTTCAGGCCAGTATCTGTGAGATTCAAGAGTTACAGGGTATTCTGCAATTAAGGACAAAAAACCCCAACAATTTAAGATATATACTGCATGGAAGTTGACTTTCAAATTGTGTTAATTATCAACAAAAGCTATTTAAGTTGGATGTAAAACAGTATACTTAATGTAACAAAGGTTACAGAATGATGTTAACTTAAATCTAATATGACAGAGTCTAAGAAACCGCTTCTTACAGTATAAGATGGAAAGATGCATTTGAAAATACTGTTATCCTTAGCAGGGAATAATTTATCCAGTATATGTTGCATCTCAAAAATCAAAATGCTACATGTAAAATGGGCAAATTGCTATACAAGTCCTGAGATGTATAGCAGTTTTTGTACACAGGACTTTAGTATTTGATATAAGGATATGAGGTTCAAGAGAGTATTCAACACTGCTACAAAAAGTTTGAACACTGATTTAATACCCGCTTAGGGATTTATCCGGAGTGTTAGCTCAGTGGTTAAGGAGTGTAAGCTCAGTGGTTAACTCCGGTGCCTTCCAATCATAAGGTCCCCAGTTCGAGTCACTCCAAGACTAATAATTGTTGTCCAGTTACAGAGTTGTTGATAATTTACAGTTCATAATCATGGACGTTAAATATGAATCTAAGAGACTGACTTTGGTCAGCTTGCGGCTTTGATAAGCCAATGAGGCTTCATCGCGAGTTCCTGCTTGCAGGAGGGTCTAAAATACATATATACATACATGTACCTATCCAACAGCATAACATCTACGGATTATCACTGAACGAGGTTAAACTACAAATAAGCACACAGAGCACTATGTCAGGTCCTCTGATAACAATGTAAAAAAATGTAAAGGATAACAAAGGTTATGTAATTTCAAATGATGTTTGACTTCTAGTTGATATACTAGGCCAACTGTATATCGTTAATATGACACCAAAACCAACGGCTTTGATAAAGAAAGTAAGAAACATATAAACAGACTTCCACACTGAGATTAACATTTTTGATTACATCCATCGTGCTAGTGTCATCTAGGTGTTGCAGACCGAGGAACATTCCAGAATTTGCTTTACAGTAGATCTCAAAGATCTACAGCACTTGAAGTCTTTTTTTGTGGGTGGGGGTGAGGGGGTGGGGTGGGGGGAGGATGGACTACCACAAAAGATGCTAAAATCTGGTTAAATTCATCCATTAGCAACTAGTATAAGGGGGAATATTTGTATCTTTTAATGTTGTAAACAACAGTACTCTGGCTAGAAAAATGTCCTCAGTTTAGCACTCTGCATGGTGCATAAAATAACCGGGCAGATTTCATCATCCAAAGAGTATTAGGACTCATGTGGTTTGTGAATTATTAGACACTGGCAGATTATGTAATGAGGTTAAGCATGTAGCCTACCAATGCATGAAATCAAACTTACAAGTATTGTTGCAGTTTGTGGCTGGGGTATTTTCTGCAAAGGTCGTAGGACATCAGCTAGCTTGTTTAATTCAGCAGACATTGCTGGTGTCGATGACCTAAGGAAAAAATGAATAATTAAAGAATTTGTTTTTATGAGATGATTGCAGGCTAGCCTATAGGTATGTTTTTGGACTGTCTCCATTTCAATCATTGTAAAGAATGTCTGTGCGGGGAGCTTTGTCCGGTCTAGCTCACCCATTTCCCCTCTCTGGCTTTACCACTAGGCCCAGGCCGAACTTATTGTTGCCAACCAACAAGCAAGTACACGGTGCTAGGTCTAGCCTACAGTATCACTGATCATTAACAATAACATTGTCAATAAAGACTAACTGTAACGATGCTAACTACGTTAACCTAAGCTTGGATTTACGTTATGATTTGGCCTATGCTATACGGTCTACCAAAGCTAGGTTACTTGAATACTTACTACTTATTCTGGTGAACACCATTAATTCTGATATGTGTCATGCATGCAAGAGTGTAGCAGCGATATTACAGTAGACTAGATTTCACATTAATATAATGCCATCGATCACGGCGTCGATGAGTAAACGAACAGCCTAGCATCGATCATAATTCGTTGTTAGAATTGAAACAGTCCCGCGCAATTACGTCACAGAAATTTCCGTGCATTACATTCGGTAAGTTAAATAGGGAATTTCCCTAAAGCATTGCCAGAAGATATTTACGTCTCGAATTGCTGGTTTGGTTGGTGATGTAAGAATTATGGGATTGAATGATTAACTGCATAGTTTTCGTGCAGCTGTAGCTAACTTTCACGGTGTTTCTGTTAAATATTTGATGAAGCCTATGGCCCGAGGAAGTGCTTTAATTGTTATTAACAGGAAGGTACCTCAAACATTGGTTTTCACCGTCCATACTGAATGGGTGGGGGGGGGGGGG
>JAIPMN010002204.1:0-23564 GCA_020650975.1 Apostichopus californicus
ACATTCGTCTTCTACGATACTGTCGAAATCTGAAATCAGCAGTACAGTTTCTAATGATGTTAATGGTGACAGAGCAGTGGCGGAGTGTCCATACAGTCAGGGGGGGGGGGCGGATGCCCCCCCTGACGGACTCAAATGGACTGCTGGCGCCCTTTTCAGCTTTTTACCACCTTTTACTTATTTTCGCGATTATTGACCTTTTTATTGCGCTCATCTACCTATCAAGTGACATTTGTCACATTTTGTTGGTGTAATTTTCTGACAAAATGGCAATGACACCTATTTATTCTTCGTTTATCTGCAAATTAGCAAGGCCCGGAAAGGGTCATTTCCGGCGATCTAGGGAGTATCTTAACTCAAAAAATTTCTGTATGCTCCGCGCCAACCTGTGGTGGCGCTCCGCTTAGATAGTGTCAAAAGCACCCCTACCATTCTCGCCCCCCCTGACCAATACCCCTAGCGCCGCCACTGTGACAGAGGTTCATGTTCATATCTACTTCAGAACGATGGTCCCCCAAGTTAATGACCCATGACCCTTAGACACAACCCACCACATCCCCACCCCTCGGAGTCAATGCTCAGAATGCATGACAACTAGCTTGGACTACGGCTGTCCGCAAGCAGCTGAAAACCTGCAGATAAATTTGCCGAAATGTGGAAAAATTCTGTGACCTATTTCTTAATTGTTTGAGACCCACTTAAATTGGGTCGTTGTAGAATGGTATTCAAATTCAATTGCAGAATAAGCCTAGTTGCCTTGTACACAGCTGACGATAAAAACGCACAGTATGTATCAGATATTGTATGAAGCACTTTGATAGATTCATTTACAGTAAATTCTGTGGTTTAGTAAACAATTTAATCATTTAAACGCAAATACCCCTACCGAACCTATATATTATTCCATGAAAGTGTCTGTGCAAAATTATGCAAATGGATGTTGTAAACTTGTTTCATCATACATTCATTCATTCATTTATATTGTACATAAACATACAATCATGCAAATACATACAGTAAATACATGCACCAATGTAAGGACGCTAGAAAAACATTTAAACGTTTATCAAAGGTAGCGACGTCAAAGGAAATAGAAATGGAGAACACAAATGAAAATAGATTGATTTGCTAAATATTAAGAAATAAATATTGGAAGAAGTAGGAAAAAAATATGTGTCCAAAGAATCAAATCAGAGCTAGGACTTACAGTAGTACAAAAAGGCAGACCCTTTGAATATTCATGTTCAGAATTGCTCATGATTTGGAGTGTGTTATTTCATTCGGAAGCAATTCAGTTTCTCTAACGACTCCAATAACCAGAAAATCAATTTCTGAGCTTGCCAGCAAAACTGACTACATGATTATTATTATTATTATCATTATAATTATTATTTTTATGATGATTATTATTATTATTGTGTGCAGCAATAACCAGCAAGTCTTGAATCCTGACCAGTATAGTTTAATCTATTTGCAGCGAGACTATTATTTTTTATCGGTCATCCTTGAATTACAGACTGATTTTTGAAGTCTCCAGGCCATAGATCAAATTACTATTCCGTCTATATAGCTCTATGACTACTGTGTACCAACCTACAGCCAGGGACAGTAGAAGAGTGGTCAATCTGGAGGGGCATCATAGGGGCCGGGCAGGTGTAATATAATGTGACTTTCATTTCAGGGGGGGAGGGGCAAGCCACAAAGGTACCTCAAAAAGTTTCCAACAAAATGGATCCTCTAGGCATACTGTATCACAAATTCCATTTTTTTTTTCAACAATAGGGCACACATATGTGTTTTAATCATTTTTTCTCTTAATTTTGCAACAACATGGCACATTTTTCCAACAAACTTGACAAAACAAATAAAGCCAAAGGGCACATTTGGCTGTATTATTTACAAAGTGGGAAAAAAGAAACTTTTTGTTATCAAACAGGGGCACTTGTAATTCTATGACATGGGGCAATTTTTAGGTTTTTTTCACACTTGTATGAACCACTCCTGTCAACAGTTAAACGCCGGAAACTGGCGTGGTTTGACCACGTCACAAGGCATGACAGCTTCTCCAAGGTAATACTCCAGGGCATTGTGGAGGGCGGTCGCAGACGTGGACGTCAGAGGAGAAACTGGTCCGACAACGTGAAGGACTGGACCGGCTTGGACATGCCAGACCTGCTCGCCACTGCTGCTAACAGATCTACATGGAGGACGATGTCAGCTTCAAACGTCATGTCTCCCCGACGACTTCACAGTCATGGGACTGAGTGAGTGAGTGATAAAACTGGGTAGGCACATGCCTCCAGTGCATCTCAACCCCCCCCCCCCCCCCCTGGATGCACCAAAACTGCCTAAAGCTTATCTGACTTACCAGGGTGAGATTCTACCTTTATCATTTATCCTTTAGTTTATGACCGGTCTAGACCATCAAAACCTAACACTCCTCTGAATTTGCCAGATCAGATTCTACCATTAAAAGTACTTATTATCTCCTCATGATAATGGAAGCAGGAAGTCTCAGGGTCAGCTTTAAATACTTTCAACCTGGTAAAATTTCATTCTTCCAGATTTGAGCAATAATTTTGCATCGAAACATAAACAATTCGACCGATCGTACCCTAGACTAATAACGTTTAGTTCATTAACCTGCCAGCCATTTGCCGGATCACAGCTGCACGTCGTTAACAGATTTTGCAGATGATTAAGCAAAACGCATTTCTGCTAATTCAAGTGCAGTGTATGGCAATGCATGGACAAAACCACTTTAAAAAAAAACTGTTTGATGAAGGAAGATTTTGAGCTGCAGTAATGACATGACGTGCAGTCTGCTGATATTATTATAAGCATCAAACTGTCGATACTGTTTTTTTTGCATTCACCAATCAAAGCCTTTCAACCTTGATGAATATTCAGTTCCATCGAAGTAAAATGATACGAGACAGCATATGGACTATATATCATCACTGAGGATGTAAGTCACTCTGAAATTATTGATTAGAAAACGGTTTGCGATATGTAGAAAAAAATTGGGTAAACTTCAATCTGTAAGCACAAGTTGGAGTTCCTAGGAAGGGAGGGGGGGGGGAGGGGAGAGGGGATTGGTTTGGGTATTTACGAGCAACGATACTTACCTATCTCTACTCTACATCAGTACTTTCAAAATCAGTTCCAAAAGATCAAATATCCAAAAGTGATCACCAAAATGTAAGAAAGTGATAGAAACAACCGGATGAAAATCCCATGGAAAATTTACTTTAATTCACTTCTGGATGGTGGATTTGGACGGTTGAAAAAGTGGGGGGAGGGGTGGGGTGGATACCAGGGAACTAGGAACAGTGGGCACAGTGCTTAAAACTTTTCCAGTCATGTACAGTAGCTTCTAAGGTGGTAGAAAGAAAATTGCTAATGTAGAATGGAGAGAGGTAAGAAAGGAGCGAAGTAAATTGTACCCTCCTTTACCAAGAGATCAGAAAGACCAAATCAGAATAATTGTTGATGTACTACGTACCTGCTGCATCTACAGACTCTACGTGTGCTCCTTTCTCTATCAGAGCCTGTGCACACTGGAGGTTTCCATTCATGCATGCACTATGTAATGGAGTCAGGCCATGATGAATGGTTAGGTTAGGATCCTATTGAAGAAAGGGAAGCAGAAGATTACATGAAAATGTACTGTACCATACACCCCCCCTGCCTGATTATTCAAACGTTTCTGCTTGGTGACCCCGATGTTCCTCTGCATCCTCTTGGCTACTCTCCGGTGGCAAATGTCATCGGATGGGGAAAACCCAGTCTTCAGGGAGGAGGTATCCCCCTCCCCCTCCCCTGCCCATCTTTGAGAAATGTTCAACACTTTTCAAATTTGTTCCCACAAATATTGGCATTATCTTATTTTGTCAATTTTTTTTAATGACCCTAGAAACAGTTTTAGGGATCCTAAAATTTGGCTGCACTCGCCCTGCCAGCCCTTCATATGCAGACCATGTACACAACCACCTTCATCTTCTCAACATCTAAGAAAGGACAGACTTAAAGTCAGTTAATATAATGCCCTCTAATAAAAAGGATGCAATTAGGATATATGGTGGAATGGTGACAGTGGTAGGTAGTGGTAGGTTTTTACAGTTCACTTCATATCTTTCCTTCATTCACAATACAAGTTTTTCCTGATTTCCTGATTTATAATACTTGTAAATCTTCTTACAAGCCATATATGAGAAAAGTCATCCAAGACGAAGCCAGGGTAATAAACATCACAGATTACTTCATCAAATTTATCTCCTTCTCAGCCTCACAATTCTCTTGCATTGGAACTGCAGCAATACATGTGATAAAGCACTGTAGTACCTGTCTAGTGAGGTTTTGTGCAATGACGACATATAGGGCTACTGTACTATCACATAGATTCAGACCACTCGTTTATTTTCTCCTGGTCATCTTGACAAAACTATCAACACAATAGGGTAGGTCCTTCCTGTTTATCTGGTCTTGGGGGTATCGTTCAGGTTCAGCTGACGAGAATCACTGCTTTGGCTTTTTCCCACTGGTGATTCTTTTGTTGGCTGTTTTGTGTGGTCAGGGATTATCTTAAGCTTTGTTTTCTGGCAAGTATAAATTGATGCAGGGAAGCTTTCTCCACAGTATTACTCCAGCTTCCTCTTCATAACATACTTGCTTCACATTTTACTCATATATACTGTACTTTACTTCATTACTTTGCATTTTACTTTATTACAAAGTACTGTACTGTTATTCATCTATTCGGATTACGTTATTATACTATTGGATCTTTACAATAATAATACTACTGGAAATCTTACTCTACTTGTGTTGTGTTTATTATGCATCCCCTGTTATAGTACATTAAAATGATCTTTGCCAAGAAATAAAGGCAATTGTACTAATTGATGAAGGCACCGCTTGCTTTCTACAGTGACCCGGTTTTCAAATATGCAGTTGCTAGATAAACTTCACTAAAACCATCAACAGCTGGATGCTACTAATGATATGCCAGATGCAAATTATAATTTAAATTCACTGTGGTGTGCTTCAAATACATTGTTCACAATGGTCTGGACACAGGGCTCAGGGAATAGATCTATAGATAACATAGCAAAATGTTATGTACACAAAATGGCCACATTACTACACAAGTGCAGGAATATGTACACATAGCAGTTGCATTTCCAATTTTATGCAGAGAACCAGGTTTCAACTTTTTTTTTATGAGTTCTGACCAAAGTCTTAAACCTCTAAAATGCTATAAATACAAATATGAACACTAAACTACAGTATCTCCTACAAAGATATTCAGTTTAAATCCATCCATGGCCAATTTATGGCATGTTTAAAGGCTTACTTTACTTAGAACAGACTTCTGTAAGACTACGTATGTTACATTTCCAAACTTTATCCTTATTAGCCTCTAAGCATAAAAAGGTAGACTTTTCTATGAAGAAATGAAAAACAAAGAGGGAAATATATAAAAAACATATATATATATATATATTATAGTTATTTATTCACATGGGACCTGGCCTAATGCAAGAGAATTATTAAACATGCACGCTGCGTAGTTAATCTTCCATTTACGATCTAATCCTCTTAGCATAATTTTCAAATGGAAAAACAGCCTTTATGTATTCTTTCTACAGGATAGGAGTTAAACTATGGTCATAATAGAAAATATCAAGAAATCAAGACAAATGATAAAGTTAGATTCAGTCAAGGTGCAGTATTGCAATGCAACATGGTTTCTAAATGAATTTACAGGGAGGATAGGAGAGAAAGATAGGATAAAACTTGAAAGGAAGAAAGAAAGAACTAAATTCTCACTATAACTAGACTGCACAACATGCATGGGAGGCCGGTGGCCCGGTAACCAGGGGGTGCTCAATGCACAGCCATTTTGAAAACATTCAGGGCCAGATTTGGCCCATGGGCCACCAGTAAAAATCCCTGCAATACAATGGCTTGCATATATACAGTGCATTTTGAATTCCAATACATAGGCTACTGTATTGTAGGGTTACTTACTATGTATACATATCAAAAGCCAAACCCATTCAGGTAGTAGCATTCCCTGGGGAATCAGGCTGTTCAATTAATAAAGAATGGTCTCTGATTACACTAAAAGCTTGAAGGGTCATCGTGATCGACATTTTCCTCTGTTTTCCTTTTAAATCAATACAATTTAGTTACATCATATGTAGACATCAGATGAGTCATTTGAAGCGTAAATGCAACTAAAATCATATATTTCTCCATTTAAATTAGCTTACTGTACAGCGAGAGGACGATAATTATGACAGTGCTGAACACCTTCAAGATATCTCCTTGATATTGAAATAAATTCCTTGTTTTATGTACCAACCTGTCCGTCCCCAAGAAGCTTCTCTACCAGTCTACAATCTCCACGAAAAGCTGTAGAAACGACAGAAAAGACATAAACATTCAATAAATCTCGACATTTATCTGAAAGAGGCTTGCACATGTATAAACCTCCCAAAATAACTCACTGTGACGTACCATTATTTACTGCCATTTTATTAAAAAAATTGTTATGAAGATTTTGTCATTTCTTTTCTGGATGACATTTGAAGCAAGATCAGTAGGTAGAGACCTGTACGAAACAGCATAGGATGTATTTTTACCTGAGAAGCTCGTTCATTAGCAAATTATTGGTGACCATAATGACCTACTTTAGGATGAAGAGTATATATAGTACAGGTGTATATGATCAGTGAAAAATTTAAGGGTTGTCTGGTAGTAGAGTGTAGCAGTGGCGGAGCGTCCATACAGTCAGGGGGGGCGAATGCCCCCCCTGACGGACTCAAATGGACGGCTGGCGCCCTTTTCAGCTTTTTACCACTTTTTACTTATTCGCGATTATTGACTTTTTTATTGCGCTCTCATCTACCTATTGACATTTGTCACAGTTTGTTGGTGTAATTTTCTGACAAAATGCTCTAACGGCTATTTATTCTTCGTTTATCTGCAAATTAGCAAGGCCCGGAAAGGGTAATTTCCGGCGATCTAGGGAGTATCTTTACTCAAAAAAATTCTGTACGCTCAGCGCCAACCCGTGGTGGCGCTCCGCTTAGATAGTGTCGAAAGCGCCCCTACAGACCATTCTCGCCCCCCCTGACCAATACCCCTAGCTCCGCCACTGGAGTGTAGGGTGAAAATTGGCTTCAGAATATCCCAAATGACGATGACAATTTAGTAGAATTTATGAAGTATTGAATACTGTTGATATGGTAGTAATGGAACATTGGTATTGGAATGAAATTGGAACTTGCCATTGGAATTGGGAGTTTGGGCTACAGTAAGTGGAATTGATAAGTGCTATAAATTATGTGTGCAAGACTCTTGAAGGTTGTTAGATGATCTCCCTTAATAACTAGATACACGCACTATACGACAGTGTTGTTGGAGTCCTGAATCATTACACTGGGTCCTCAAGTAATGAATCGATGTCAATGGGCCAACAAGTTAGAGCACTATATATGACTTTAGTCATTGTATTGGATCTTGATATTGAGCCATTGCAATGGGAATGCAGTGTACAAATGTCTGGATACTATATTACACGTACAGGCCTCAGGTCTTCAGTTATTGCACTTGTCAGTGCGGTAAGGCCCAATCATGTCACATAGGCCCTCAAATCTTGACTCATGTCAATGGACCCTAAAGTGTGTGAAATCATGTAGTTATGTCTCCAATGGTCTTCAGTCACAACTCTATGCCCTGAAGTCTTGAGTACTATTGGACCCCATCATATGGACTAATGTCACTGGTCTCTAAAATGTTGACTCATATACCAGGACTCTCGTGTTCAATATCTTGAGTCATGTCAAAGGGCCCTACAGTCTTAAAGCTATATCACTTGATCCCAAAGTTTTTGGTCGCTACTCTTAAATCTTGAATAATTTACTGGACCTTAAATGTATTGACTCATGTCACTGGGCCTTCAAGTACTGCATAGTGACATTTAAGTGAAATCACTGGACCCTGAAGTATTGACTCATATCACAAGTGTACAGGACCCTCAACTCTGTACAGTTAAAATGTAGCCGTCAAGTCAATGGGACCCAGTTTTGAAGACATGGCACCGGGTCCCAATGACCTCAAATCGTGAGTAAAAAAGGACCCTAAATTGTACTGACTCATCATTCACATCAACAGGCTCTCTATATGTACACGACTTATATTGCAAACTCTTGTCGCAGATCCTAACATATCGACTAGCATCACCTGACCCTGAAGTAATTGGGTAACGGGCCTTCACATCTTGAATTATATCTGCCCTATTTTGCTAAGTTGGGTCAATTCTATAATTAGTGGTAATTTTAAGTGATAATGAATCAAAATATCACTTGCTATACTTCACATGCAGATTAGCTTGAGTTCAATCATGAATCCATGTCATAATGTCAAACTGGGAAAAAAAATTTGGTAGGTCAAATAAAAGTTTTAAATGGCAAAATATTATAAAAGAATCATTTTATGCTATATACTGTATGCTCCCTTGTATGCATTCACAACCATATCACTATTTGTGAATAACAATGCTATTGTGTTCGTTTCCCAAAACAAACCTTCTCCTACTGTTTTTATTACAGTTATTATCCACTGTATTATTCAATAATTCTAGTTTGCTATTTTGATGGTAGACAAAAGTGTGTTCAGATAATTTCAAGTATCTTGTAGCTTGGTGGAATACAAATTTCGATGCCAGCTGGACTGTACTAAATTATCAATTATTAAAATTAAACTTTAACTTTTAAGTTATTGATACTGGACTAATAAGTAACTTACTTAGCCTACCAGCTGTTACAAAGTGTACTGTTGGGACTGCTTTGCCATGACTTGCATACATGAACAATAGTTACAAAACACCAAATTATTTAGCAACGAAACAGCAACAATAATATGAGTTTGACATACTTTGTAATTTTAATATCCTTGAAGTTCCAATTGGTGTGAATGTTCAACTCTGCATAGGCTATAGCCTAAGTTAGACCATATGCCTAAAACGTAGTCCTTCATGCTCAGTTGGCATAGCATAGGCCAAACTTTGATAATTTTGCCATAATTAGCTGACACTAAACTTATCATGTAACTTGAGACTTCTGGATAGTATATACACTAAACAATATACCTCATGTTTATAACTGTTACAAATACAAGTTAGGTTACTCGATACCCGTGCCACTATATAGGCTAATTAATATGTTACCTGCTTCGTACAGCACACCTTCTGATGGCATCGTTTCTATTGTTTCCACGATTAAGTCCCGAAGTAAAATCTGAACTGAAAAGTGGCAGGTTTTGATTAGCAAGTGAACAACGGATTATTACTCAGTCTGTCACAATTTTTGTTAGTATCTCTGATCTAATCGAGAGAGCTTTCCTCCGTTCCTTAGACTTGTTTGGGGAAGTTTCGAATTTGCCGTCTGCTGGCTGCACCGCTATTCTAAATTCCCACCAAAGACTGATTCCAACACTGACAATATTGTTATGTTGATAATGCTATATGTGCCTTACTTATGTGAAGTACTACTGCACATGCACAATGGAGTTTTCAGATTGTTTACAACTTTCTAGTGAATGTCTTCCGCGTTTCTCGCGGAAATAGTGGCGCTCGACATAATTACAACTGGTGGAGCTACACTTCCAAGACTTTGCGTTGCATCACGGAGTCGCTGCAACTGGGAGCACCTCCAAGGCCTGGATATCAGAGTACATAAGGAGATGGGTTCCTAATAGACAGGACCAGTGCATATGCATTCCATATTTTTTTTTCTATTCTCAGTTAACCCGCCTCAATCCCCTTTATTACTTGTTACATCACTGAGGTGAACTTAATCTTCCAACCTTTAAGTGAACTTCCTTTTCCTATGTAGACATTATATTAATATCACAGGCGAAGGTGGACATTTTCTGATTGAAAAGAGGGGAAGGGGAGGGGTAGGGGGAGGGGAGGGAGGGGAGGTTCAAGGTTTTTCTCAAAAGGATTTTCAATTTAACACAAAAATAAGTCAGAAAGAGGAATTATTCTGAAATTCCTTTAGATTTTAGCAACCTTTCTGCTTGTTTGACAAATTATGGGCAAAGTGAATATCTCTCCCCCTTCCGCTTCTCCCGTTCCCTGGTACTCAGTATTCACAACTGATTTACGTAGGTAGTGACTGAACATATAAGGAAGAGTCAGAGGCAAACGAAAGATTTTATAAAGGAGGTGGTAGTTGGAGATGACTAGCATGAAGGGGCAAAAAGTTAAAATTTAAATATCATCTGTTGCATTTTAAGGCATATCTAGAATATAAATTAGATCTTTGATTATCTCTAATTGTAAGTTGTGCTAATATGTACTCATAATATAATATATGTATATATAAAAATATATATACATGTGGCATTTGTCCAATTCTTCTCTGGCTGAATGCGGAGATGGAGGCCAACCCCCCCCCCTCCCATCCCCCTCCCTCCCTTTTGCACATGCCACTGACTGTATCAGAAAAGTTTCCAAACATGGCATTCCCACTTTTATTATTGGCAAAGTACTTCGTGAAGGAAAAACATTACAACAGTATAAAGAAGGAAAAATGGATGAGAAATGTTTTATTGTTTTTATCATTTTATCTGGTCTTAAAGAAATCGGTGAAAATGAACTTCTTTCACGATGCTAATTCTCCTCTTTTTGCATCGACTTCCATATATCTTCCCAATCCCATTTCTTGATTGGTTTCTTGAAATCTTCAAGAAATTTGATAGTTTCTGTTAAATCACCCATATTGTCAATATCCACGTTCTCTTTTCCATAGTCTGAGATTGTCTCGTCGTCTTCCATGAAGTAAATCTCCGAGTCAAAGTCTTGGACGAGTCTCTTTGGTAGAGCTATTGGTTTGCTGACATCTTCTCCCTTGGCTTTCTTCTCTTGGTAAACCAATTCTTCCAGGAGTGGTGGCATTCTTACATACTTTGGAACCTGACTGAAGTCTTCTGCTTTAGGTGTGTAAGCGCAAAAGTCCTCTTCTTCGCTTTTCCTGATAAGTTTCCATTCATTCAAATGCCACTCTTTGATTTTCACCTCTAATCCATCTTTGCTGTAGCCTTGAATCATGAAGAAAATGAAAGAAGAATCAAGAAAGAATATTCTTGCGGCAATTTTAGAGGTTGGTTTTATTGGCCAGTGACATACAATAAGATACTTGTACTCAGTAACATGCACATTATTTCCAAGTTGGTGAGGGATGGGGTTGGGGGTTATGGGCAAACCCTAAATCCCCCAACTGAGTTAGGTCAAGGCATGAACATGTATGAAAGGACATATTTAGCCTGAGAAGTGGTCTACTTCTTTCCGGACTGAATTGAAACACCCACCAACCAAACATTCTTCCCCTGACTGACGATGTGGCTGTGGCCCATTGTCGAAAAACATACTACACACTGCTTTTGAAACATGACACAGTTGCTTTCTCATAAATCTAGACAAGTTGTCTGATGATTACTGCTTGGTTTTGGCCAGTGATTCAAAATTTGTCCATGTGACCTTTTTGGTGTTAAATCAAATGAAAGTTGAGTACCTTTCATGTTCTTCGAGTGAAATTTGCCAGGTAAAATAATTGCATATGTCATTGAAGAAAAGAGAGGATATAGTTATAGATTACTTGATTCAACATGTGCTAATAATTGCAAGCAGTTTTTTAAATGTGCTGTACCTTCCTAGAAGTCTTGAACCACTAATGACACTTGAGGAAAGATAAACCTGGGCATTTAAACATCAATGCAAGTAAATCATCACTGTGATTTATAAATTACACAAACAACAACTTTACCTTTAATAGTAGGGACTCCCCAAGCTTCACCATGATTGAGATTCTGGAATATAAAAATAATAAAATTGAAGGAAACATGAGCGCATAGCCTTTTTTAAAACTGACAGTCGCATGATGGTGCTGACCAGCATGTCAACATGACAAATGCCAATTAGACAGGCTGGGTGATTGACTCATGGTTCCATTTACTTCACACACAAAAAAAGTGTTAAAATTGGTTGTTTTGCATTGCAATAACTAGCCTACAGTAGATCAGGTTTTAAAAGATCAACACAAACGAGAATACTGTAGGTGGGAAGCATACAGTACCATTACCATGAAGACCACCACATTAACTGAATGCTAGCTAGCCTAGTTAAGGTGGGAAAATGGATCAGGAGGGATGAGAAGTTTCTATCAAGAATGCTATAAATATGAAAATCAATGTTTACCTCCTTCGAACAATCCAGTTTGACCCGTGTAATTTTGTAGTAACTTGGTCGCTCTGGTGTGAAATGTTGCCATCGTCCTAATGTAACAATTCTTCCGACACCAAAGTTCGGCAGTTGATTCAAAATTTCAAAGAGATTCTTCCCCGTTTGCCAAATGTACCTTTTATTTGACACTGCCATATGGCAAAGTCTTCACAAATGTTTTCTTAATCAAATTAGGGTATCTTCAGACATGTAACTCGTCGACTAGACTAATTATGAACGCTAATCTCACTCGATAAGTGCAGTGTTGTGTACATTCACGCTGTACTCATGAGGGTGGTAGAATGGTACAAAATCAAGATCTAGTCGGTACATTCGACCAAGATGAACTAAACTTTAGTAAGGACTAATCCTGTCGTTCCGCCTTAAGCATTTCATGTACAATAAAAATACGCCGAAAATGTAAGTGATGGGAAGGGATTAGCTAGGAATGAAGAAGGAAAACTGAGCAATAATAAGTTGAAATTTTTGTGTCTGGAAACGGCGTTCCATGCCAAATATTTTTCTCATTCTCTTATTGCTTTTGTGACCATTGTCCTAACTTGAATTTAGCGTTTTACAATCTAAACGCAGATGCTGAATCGTAGCTGCGACGTCTATCCCACGCTCTACTTTCCACCGTAAAGGATAGAAATTCCACGTATGTAGAATACAGTTTCAGACTATGTTTTCTCTTACGAAGAACAAGGCTACACATTACATTTGACTTGTGGAATTATATCATCTATATGTCATGTAAGAACAGATCGTCACATTGACACAAACGCAGTCGGTAAAGTTACTGGACTGCGTTTTCTTCATTGGTATCAGTTTCGCGAGTGCGGACGAAGTTGTCCACTAGTGTGCTAATGCAATGTTACACGGTATTAACTGCTTTGTGCATTCCAATATTCATCGAATGCTGGGCTCCCCTTAATTTTAAACGGACTTCAATTGTCTTTTAGTCGAGGTTTACACTATGCATGTTAGTGAGTGAATGGGGCTTAACATCAACACACTGAAATTTCCCCACAGCATCTTGTATTGGGATGATCATTCTGTGGGGGGGGGTTCCATGTTTACAAAGATCTACCAACTTGATCACATATTCAGTGTCGTTTTGTATCTCTGAGATTATACTGCAGTGCTGAAGTCTTGCTGTCCGAGCTCTTTCAAGATAAACTACAGAGGATGCTGTTATTTCTGAAAACACCATAGGCCTATAGAGTAATCCCAAGATATGTTTGAAATTTAAAAGCTACTGTTGTAGACTTACTGCAGTCTTAAAAATTAGTGTCGAAGAGTTTAGGTAGTATAGAATTTGGAAGTTAATCAATTTTCTTTGTAATAAAGTAATGCTTAATTTTATGATGAGCAAATGTACATTACATACTGTAAATGTAAAAAGGGTACTTCTCCAATCATCTGTTACATACTAAACAACTTATTCTTTACAACATATGTATCATAGAATCTATAATCTGAGGGGAAGCAGAAACAGAAGAACACCATGTCTCTGGCGGACGAGTTATTGGCTGATCTAGAGGAGATCGCAGAAGGAGGGGATCATTTGGAAGATGCAGAAATGAATGATATTGAAGATGTGGAGGAAGCTGGAATGGTAGTGGAATCAAAAGTACCATCAGTCCGAAAGATTGCAAAATTGAGGGACAGCGACGAGGTATGTACATGAACCTTCCAATAGTAAATTAAGGATAACATCAGCCGTAATTTGTTTGTTTTGGTTTTGTGTTGTTTGGTTTGTTATTTAGTTGCCTTTGAGTTGAGATTGTAAATTTCTTTTAGAATAATGAAACATTTATGAACTTTATTATTTAAAGCATCAAATTTAAAAATAAATAATAAAACAAAAACAGAATTGAATATGTGTTTAAAAAACACCACAAGAATTAACAGAATGTTATATTATGCACATTGTAAAAGTTTTCTATGTTTGTTAAACTTTGAACTTTGACCAGTCAGTCTAATATGCTGCATTTCCATATCCAAAAAATTTACCAAAACCCCATTCAGTAAGTTGCCTTAATTGGTATGAATCAATATCAACTCATCCATCAGTCTTTAATTTTCCCTTCTTTATAGCTGGCAGATGTAATGGTGAAAATTGATAAATACCAGAAGAACCCTCAAACAGGACCCTTTGAAGGTAAGAAACTGTTAGACACAAAACAAAACAGCGTAAACAAATATACACAACGGGGCAGACCACAGGAGCCCCACTACATTTGCCACTATTAATACACAGTGTGTGTAATAATATCACAACCTGTAGTTGTTTCAATGAGTGTCTTATCAACTTGTGCAGAGAAATTTGATTTAATTCATTTTGAAATTATCCCCCAAAAAGTTAACTTGAACTGATCAGTGTAGTGCTCAAGCACTTATGGTGGAAGATTGTAATCAAATTTAATGAAGATTCTGATTTACTTTAACTACATCTCTTTTATAAACCTACAATATGCTGCAAGAAAGACTTGGATGTCTTATGAAACTAAAGATGATTATGAAAATGAGTCCACTGTTTCAAATAAAAGTTACTGTATATCCATGAACAAGGTGTGTCAGTACCAGTCATTATGTTTTCTATTACTACTTGTATTGTATCTACTAGTACTGATGTCTGTCTACATATTGACCCATCATTATCAACCATTTCTGTGATTATTTTGTTGTAGGGATGATGGAAGCCAATCCTGAGTACCAACTGATTGTTCAAGCTAATAATCTTAGTGCTGAGATAGACAACGAAGTCAGTGAGTATTGTAAACCACCTCAACTTTGGTGAAACATTGTTTTGCCCTTTGTTGATGAAAAGAACAGTTTCTATTTCCATGTTTGGACACATCCAGGACCACATAAAGATTTTATAAACAACAGGCTATTAAACACACCAGACGCTGAATTATCTTCATTGTGGTGCACAAAATTTCATGCTAGTAACTGAAAATGGTTTGCCTGTTGATGTAAACTTCAAGAAATACTGTTTTATGTACTATTAGAATATGATCGGTAGTTACTTTGAACAACAGTGGCTTTCTTCACAAATATGACTGTAAAGTCTCAGGGAAACAAGGGTTGAAATTATTTGTTGAACAGCAATAATCAGGCATACAGTACGAAAGTCGATAAATTTGTCGACTGCTCTTAAATATTATGCATGTTGATGCTATGTTGTTGAATAGTGTATAGACAATGTGTGATGTATTATATACGAGTACTGTAAGTAAATGATTTAAGCCTAACAGTTAAACACAGCCGTGTTTTGGTGTCAAAGCTGAACGTTTTATGCGCAATTTATGTGGAATTTATTATTATTTATCACCCACATTCAGTTCATGAATTGAGTTAAAACATTACTATGTCTCTTTTATTAAGAAGTTACTATTTTGGTCAATGTGTGTATTTCTTATAAATTAATTAAATTAATTTAAATTAATTTTTTTAATTAATTATTATTTATCACCCACATTCAGTTCATGATTGAGTAAAAATATTACTATGTCTCATTTATTAAAAAGTTACTATTTTGGATTATTGGTCAATGTGTGTATTTTTTTCTTTTTTGAAGATATCATTTATATATTGTGCTGTTTGTAGCAATACCAATTCAATACCAGTTCAATAAGAAGCAGCTGTATAAATGTTCCTTTTCTGTGCTTTCTTCAGATATTGTTCATAAATTTGTGCGAGACAACTATTCCAAAAAGTTTCCAGAGCTAGATTCCTTAGTACCAACTGCTTTTGAGTATCTTAAAACTGTTAAGGTAAGCATTATGTGTGTACAGCTATACCTTACACAAGTATCCGTTTACTCAGGTATGATTAAAAGTCTTTGCTGTGACACAGTGAAAAATACCCGAAACCACCCCTCCCCCTTCCCAGCAATGCAAGGTATAGTCGGGCAGTACCTAAACAATTGAGGTTTATCATGTCTAAACGTATACTATTCTAGACCCTTTAAGAAAAAGAACTCTTTCAATGTAATAGCTCCTTGTTTTGAGCCAAAACACAATGTCTATCATTGCAAAGATTTCTTAATCGTAATACTACTGAACACTTAATCTGAATAATAAATTAAAAGATACTCTAAGTACAGTATCAATCACATGTAGAAAACACACAGAAACTGCTCGACAGTAAACTTCAGAATGTGAACTGAAACTTGATTGGTGAATCTGTGATTTTCATTGTCAGACATATTTCAGCATAAAAAATTTAAACAGAAACATGGCAACAGCATCCCCCACCCCCTACCCCCCCCCCCAGCAAAAACAATGACCACTGTGAAGTATCAGACTGAGGTACTGTAATCTTTTCTTGTTTCATTTTTTATCAGGAATTAGGAAATGATTTATCTAAAGCCAAGAATAATGAGACTTTACAGGAGTTCCTGACCAATGCTGTGATAATGGTGGTGAGTGTATCAGCTTCCAATACAGCAGGATCAGAGCTCACAGCAGACGAGCTGAACACGATATTCGAAGCCTGTGACATGGTAAGTATAAAGACAGTTTACAGGGGAGTGTGGGGTGTGAGCCCCACCGACAGGCTGCATTTCATTATTGAAATAATATTATTTAGGTTCACAGCCATATTCTGAATAATCAGTCTACTTTGTTCTGCATGAGGTTACACTGTTAATCTTTTCTTCTTGATTGAAAAGTGAAAATTGAATGGTACAGTATTAAAACCTGAATTATTGATACATAAAAAGCAGCATTAGGAATACATGTGTTGGCATGACCGATTTAATTCTTTTTAAAAAATCCTTATCAGCTCACTGCTCTTTTCTTATTGATATGAAACCTTTCTGCTTGTTTTTTTTGTGTGTAGGCCTTTGACCTCAATGATTACAAGTCAAAGATCTTGTCTTATGTGGAATCCAGAATGTCTTTCATCTCACCAAACTTATCGATTATAGTCGGCGCATCCACGGCAGCGAAGCTGATGGGTGAGTAGAGTTTCTTCATCCAACCCTGAAAAATTACATCGACACATTTGTCACTTTATTAATATCAAAACATTACATTTTGCTTTCTTTTCTTTCTATTTTCTGTCCACTTTGCTCCAACCGTGGTTATTTGTACTGCACCACTGATTTGATAAATAAAAGAATTGAATGAATGAATGAATGAATATCCCAGTTATGGAGATTGTTTAAGAATAGAGTTGCATCTCAGCATCTTATGCTATTTACCATTGAAGCCTTTTCTACTCTTTTACGTTTTTTCTTAGTGATACTCTTTACCTCTCTGGAAATTAGTAATTGGCTGTTTTGCAGTAACTTTTTGGTTTTGGTTTTCTGTTTCCATTATTATTATTTTTTTTTTTTTCTTGTCAAATTGACAAATCCTATTTTGCAGCCAAATGATCCAAGAACAGATTACCAACTTAATAAAGCTTTTGATAAGGTTTTCACTCACTGAAATCATTTCCTTGAAATTACCTTTTATTACTTTTCAACCATCTTTATCTTCAGGTGCAGCGGGAGGGGTCTCAAATTTATCCAAGATGCCCGCTTGTAACATCCTAGTTCTGGGTGCACAGAAGAAAACGTTGTCTGGTTTCTCTAGTGTAGCCACAATGCCTCATACAGGTTATATATTTTACAGTGAATTAGTACAAGGGACTCCTCCAGTAAGTACCATACAAACTAGACCATTTTTTGCATATATGACTGAAAGCACTTATTCGTGGAATTAATTAATTATTAATTATTAATGAATTAATTAATAAATTCCTTGAAAAGTTTTCTTCTCTGTAGTTTACATGGGGTGTCAAAATATTATTAAGTTCAGTAGATTTTTTATTTATTTTTGGGGGGGGGGTTGGGGGAGCAGTATGAAGTATAAAATCACATATTTTAAGTAAGTAAAATACTACAATATGAAGACAGTTTTATCTAGCTGCCAGGTACTGATATGGAGGTACTTCAAGCCGCACTGTATTTATCTAATTGCTGTACAATTGACTTTTGCTTGTAATTATTTATGAAGTGACATCTGGTTTTTCTTGAACCAGTTTTTGAGAATATCTGTATCTGTAGTTTTATCTCAAATTATAATCCTAAATTTAGATAATGAGTCTCCCATTTTAGTTGAATATTTTTAGCTTTAAACCAGTCTCAATCCCTGGGACTGGTTTGAGTTGGCCTTTTTAAACTTTTTTTTATACGTTACCCACCAACCCTGACTGGTCATACATTCTCTCTCCATCGTTTAGGATCTACGAAAGAAAGCGGCTAAGCTGGTGTCTTCCAAGTCCGCTTTGGCTGCTAGGGTCGATAGCTTCCATGAAAGCATAGACGGGGATCATGGTATGCGTCTGAAGGAGGAAATTGAGAGGAAACTGGCCAAGCTACAAGAACCACCACCTCCCAAACCGCCTAAACCTCTCCCTGCACCAATCGATGGTCAGAGGAAAAGGAGGGGTGGAAAACGGTAAGAGCTATGGGTGCAGTGAATTTTTATTTCATCCTGTAACCTCAGAAACCACCTAGACCTCTCCCTGTACCAATCGATGGTCAGAGGAAAAGGAGGGCTGAAAAACGGTAAGAGCTATGGGTGCAGTGAATTTTTATTTCATCCTGTAACCTCCGAAACCACCTAGACCTCTCCCTGCACCAATCGATGGTCAGAGGAAAAGGAGGGGTGGAAAATGGTTATGGGTGCAGAGAAATGTTTCTTTAATCCTGTAACCTCCGAAACCACCTAGACCTCTCCCTGCACCAATGTGTAAATGCAATATTTCTTCATTTAGTAATTATCTACATAGTAATGTTTATCTCCTCTTCATTTTTATTTTCACAAATTTTTGCAGGGTGAGGAAAATGAAGGAGAAACTTGGAATGACTGAGTTTAGGAAAGCAGCAAACAGAATGAGCTTCGGTGAGATTGAGGACGATGCCTACCAGGAAGATCTTGGCTTCTCCTTGGGACAGATTGGAAAATCAGGGTCAGGAAAAGTTAGAGGACCCCAGGTGGATAACAAGACACAGGTCAAGATCTCGAAGAGTTTACAGGTTCGTATGATTTGCTTTAGGGAGTGATGCAGTGTTCATATTCATACGAAAGGATTTCAGCTTTGTTTAATACAGTTCTGTCGATATTGATTTTTTAGTAAAATTGTATACATGGATAGATTAATTCCATGGATCGATTTGAAATAGCTACCATGAGGTGAGGCAGCTGATATAGTGATGTGTAGCCCCTTATGTGACATCACTAATGATTGTGAAATCTACTCTGTCAAATAATGTCGAGAATACAATTCATGTACCTTTTATTTTCTTTTCATATCTCAACAATGGATGAAGATATGAAGATGTTGGATCAATGATCTCCTAATCTTTTGTTTTTAAACTTTATCAGTAGGGTAGGGTTGATTGAGAACAGGACCTGCTATTGTGAAGGCACTGAAGATGTAGTTTTATTTTGCTTTGTGCCCTCAAATATTTTTCATAAATATTTTGGATTTTTTACATTTTGCTATTTCCTGTTTACTAACTATTATTGTCAAGACATATGTTGGGTGCATGTAATAAACAGTACTCCTTCAATAGTAGTCAGATTTGCTTCAATATCCAATCCCAGCAAGAATATTCTCTTTTGGAAAATTGCATCTCGTTTTACTGGTCAAAATGTAAGTTCTGTATTATTTCCGTCATCAACAGAGACAATTGCAGAAACAACAGATGCATGGAGGGAAATCCACAGTCAGAGGGAGGGAAACATCGGGAACAGCCTCAAGTGTGGCATTTACTCCTTTACAGGTAAGAACAGCCTCAAGTGTGGCATTTACTTTTTTACAGGTTTGAATAATATTCAGACTTCAATTAAATTTGATATGAGCAGATATTGGTGTTTGTAACTAATCGTGACACGTCCGAATGTTAGGTTTTAACTCTTTGCATCTCTTTGACCAGAGACGTGTATAAACGTAACTGGACACTCCCTCAATATGGCTAAGAGATGTATGTTGTTTTATACCTTCAAAGATTCTTGAAACCATGCAACAAAGATTTCAAGTGTTGGCAATTGTCCAAGAAAACAAATGTTTTGTGTGAGTTGTAAGAATTTTATAAAACAAAGGACCATTCCAGAGGTATCTTGAAAACCAGAATAGGTATCCAAAAATTTACTTTGCAAGTAAGTGTTTTTTTTTCTTCTCTTGGACTAGGGAATAAACAATTAAAATTGTACCTAAAGTCATTGCTGTATTATCAGTTTTAATACTTGATAATTATAATTGTGGGACTGATTCGTTATTTCAGGGTCTCGAGATCATCAATCCAAGTGCAGCTGAACAGAAAGTAGCAGAAGCTAATGCCAAGTACTTCTCAGCAACTACTGGATTCCAGAGAGTGAAAACTGAACAAAAACTCTGAAATAAACCAAAAAGAAAGGCAAGATAATGATGCCAAATTACTTCTTGGAAAGATCAAATGAAGATTGTTTGGCAGAGCTGATGTTGGTTTTGAAGGTTGTACTGTAAACAAGTTGGACTTGACGGAGGAGCCCGCCTTTATCAGCTCACAGATACGAGAACCCAATCAGATGAGCCCAATGATATACACATAGAGTGTGTGATGCCAGGTGCACCACCTTGGCAGCGGTCATACTGACACTAGTGGACTACAGATATATTGGTCTGAACAGTCGCATTAGTAAATTGTTTGGCCAATTGAAAATCACAAATGGACAGAAGTGTTCTCCAAACAAGTGTACAGCTCTGTCTCTTTGAGCAGTACACAGAGCACAGAGGGGGTACTTCAGAAACTAATCATACTGCATTCATATGCTGGATTAAGTTGTCTAAAAACAGTTGGTGAAAAAGACATGAACATTGGCAGTGACAGTCTCGACATTTTAATCAGTTTAATGGAGCTTGTTACATATGAATATAGTTAGGTAATGGACAGTTTAGAGTTAAAACTTGCCGGCCTGGAGGTTAACATGACATAGGGTTATCAAGAACATTCGGTTATTCTACGTTTCGGCCATCAGGGCCATCATATTGAGAAAGTATCATCAATGTGTTAATGCTGTTTTATTGTAACAAGACCACAGAATGTAAGTTCACTTTTTTATCTTTTCCACTGGGTAGTTATGTGCTTAGTTCTTCCTCTGTTGTCACCATAAGTCATCGATCAGGCGTGTGTTGGAATGTCTTTCCAAAGTCAAGTTAAATATGAAGGAATAAAGTGGGACATTGTTTATACTAGAGTATATACTTGAATGTCGAGCGCTTTTAGTATGTCCTGATTCTGATGGTGCTAAACAAATATCATCAGTATTTGTCTTTAAGGTAAACATTATTTGGTCTTTGTGTCATCAGAGGTTGATAACCCCTTACACAAATGACAGAAGAGATTTAGAAATATGACAACAGCATTTGATTAAATCATGAAAACGATGGTATCCGGTAACATCACTATAGAAAACAAGGCAATGTTCTTCTACAGGGTCAAAATGATGATGATGATGATCTCTTTTATTTTACTCTGTAATTTAGTTTTATCCATCAACTATGCATGACTTCACCATTACTTTCATGAGATCGATTTATGCGTGTAAATGTATTTATCTAAAACAGTCGAAGAAAGGAAAAATTTCCCTAACTTTAATTTTAGCTTTTTAGCTTTAAATTTTACGGTAAATATAATTCCGGTAAATGGATGAAATAATTCATGAAAAGTGCCCCCCCCCCCCCGAATACAAAACTGAGGTTTCTTTCCTTCTATCACTGTATAACTTTATGCCTGTTTCGTTGAGTCTGTAGGGATTAAATTTCGTTTGAAAAAGTGGTTACAAGTATCCTTTCAAACACACCAGCTACTACTGTTATCAATGCAGTTATAATGTTCAACACAACAATTTATACCCGTATAAATTCGAATATATACACGTATTAATTCGAATATATGCGTAATAATGCTAATATATGCAAACCTTCGAACCTGTCTTTATCAACACAAGGGAGATTGACTATATTTCATCGCAAAATTTATGAGTGTGGGGGGGGGGGGTTAGGGAGAATTGGACAAAACGCAACATTTTGTGGGTTTACTGGTCACCTCTGCAATAACACAGGCTACATCAAAATAATTGATGTGAGGGCTATAGTTAGCGTTGTAGAACACAATAGCCTAAAGCATTTTGTACAAGTACTTCCCGAAAAGACGAAGTGAATTTTCTCTACGCTCCTAACGCAGGTAAACTTAATGGACTCAGTCCATTTCTGATCGCAATGTAGAAACTAATTAGAAAACAAATTTTGGTGGGATACTAACAAAATTATCATCAACTACATGTACCAAAAACGGAAAGCTGAGAAACCCTCTTAAGACGACCTATTATTTGATAACTTAACAGACGCCGTAAGTACAAATTCCCTGTTTTTAAGTTTTAAGTAATTTGTTAGAAGTCATTTCTGTGTGAAGTTCTTTACATCCTGTATTCAAACTAAGCTATAGGTACCTGATGTAAAAGAAATAAAATCAGATTGGCTGCTAAAATGTTCTTGTTCATTTCTTTCTCTTACAATTTTCTTCTACATTTTGTAACATCAAAAGTTTGATTTGATGAATCACTTCACACGCAACATTATATTAGGGATTATATCTGCATAGTGTGTCAAAACTCAAAAGGCGATACTCCTCCCCACCCCCCCCCACCCCCCCCCCCATCCCACTGATAATAACATAATGAATGCAGAAGGGGATGTTACTTCCGGAATTCGCTAAAATTGTAAATTGATCACTTATTATGATAAAATTCAATCAACATTTCGCCGCTAAAATGACAAATTACACTCGCATCAGAGTAGTAATTTAAACATTTTGCAGCACAGCAAACGGATGAAGTACAGCAAAGTTGCTGAGAAAGATCTTAATATTTTGACGGGGCACCAAGACGTGAATGTGCATGAAGTCACGTCAGGTAAGCCTTCTTGAAACCGCACAGAAATGTGTGCACCACACAGTGGCGTAGGAAGGTACTTTTGAGTGGGGGGGGGGGGCTGAAGACTGATGGCCGGCCTGGGGGAGTGGTCTAAGGGGAGGGGAATTTTTTGCATTTCCAGGTGGCCTCAGATGCAATTTGGTGCAATATAGCACACTTCAACACCCACTCCATTTTGTAAATAATTTTGTATTTTCACCTGGCCTTAGATGCAATTTGGTGCTCCAAATGAGATTTTTTTTCTCATTTGGAAATGAAAAAGGGGTTTTCTGACTTGCGGAGCGGGGGGG
>JAIPMN010002205.1:951-22701 GCA_020650975.1 Apostichopus californicus
GGCCTCTCCCTAATACAGAACACTAGGGTAACCTTCCAAATGGGGCCTCTCCCTAATACAGAGCACTAGGGTAACCTTCCAACTGGGGCCTCTCCCTAATACAGAACACATGGGTAACCTTCCAACTGGGGCCTCTCCCTAATTCAAAGGGCTAGGGTAACTTTCCAACTAGGGCCTCTCCCTAATACAGAACACTGGGGTAGCCTTCCAACTGGGGCCTCTCCCTAATACAGAGCACTAGGGTACCCTTCCAACTGGGGCCTCTCCCTAAACAGAAAGCTAGGGTAACCTTCCAACTGGGGCCTCTCCCTAATACAGAACACTAGGGTAACCTTCCAAATGGGGCCTCTCCCTAAAACAGAACACTAGGGTAACCTTTCAACTGGGGCCCCCTCCCTAATACAGAGCACCAGGGTAACCTTTCAACTTGGGCCTCACCCTTATACAGAACACTAGGGTAACCTCCTAACTGGGGCCCCTCCCTAATACAGAGCACTAGGGTAACCTTTCAACCAGGGCCTCTCCCTAATACAGAACACTAGGGTAACCTTCTAACTAGGGCCTCTCCCTAATACAGAACACTAAGATAACCTTCCAACTGGGGCCTCTCCCTAATACAGAACACTAAGGTAACCTATCAATTGGACCTCTCCCTTATACAGAGAACTAGAATAACCTTTCAACTAGGGCCTCTCCCTTATACAGAACACTAGGGTAACTTTCTAATTGGGACCCCCTCCCTAATACAGAGCACTAAGGCAACCTTCCAACTAGGGCCTCTCCCTAATACAGAACACTAGGGTAACCTTCTAATTTGGGCCCCCTCCCTAATACAGAGCACTAGGGTAACCTTCCAACTGGGGCCTCTCCCTAATACAGAGCACTAAGGTAACCTTCCAACTGGGGCCTCTCCCTAATACAGAGCACTAGGGTAACCTTCCAACTGGGGCCTCTCCCTAATACAGAGCACTAGAATAACCATTCAACTGGGACCTCTCAATAATGCAGAGCACTAGGGTAACCTTCCAACTGGGGCCCTCTCCCTAATACAGAACACTAGGTTAACCTTCCAACTGGGGCCTCTCCCTAATACAGAACACAAAGGTAACCTTCCAACTGGGGCCTCTCCCTAATACAGAGCACTAGGGTAACCTTCCAACTGGGGCCTCTCCCTAATACAGAGCACTAGGGTAACCTTCCAACTGGGGCCTCTCCCTAATACAGAGCACTAAGGTAACCTTCCAACTGGGGCCTCTCCCTAATACAGAGCACTAGAATAACCATTCAACTGGGACCTCTCAATAATGCAGAGCACTAGGGTAACCTTCCAACTGGGGCCCTCTCCCTTATACAGATCACTAGGGTAACCTTCCAACTGGGGCCCTCTCCCTAATACAGATCACTAGGGTAACCTTCTAACTGGGGCCTCTCCCTAATACAGAGCACTAGGGTAACCTTCCAACTGGGGCTTCTCCCTAATACAGAGCACTAGGGTAACCTTCCAACTGGGGCCTCTCCCTAATACAGAACACTAGGTTAAACTTCCAACTGGGCCTCTCCCTAATACAGATCACTAGGGTAACCTTGCAACTGCGGCCTCTTTCTAATACAGAACACTAGGGTAACCCTACAACTGGGACCTCTGCCTAATACAGAGCACTAAGGTAACCCTACAACTGGGACCTCTGCCTAATACAGAATGAGACTTACTTCTCAAGCCGACTATAGATTCCTAACAGCTGATGTCATCATCATTATCGTCTGTCATCTTTCTCCAAATCTGTAATTTTGCCAAATTTCATCTTCAAGTTTGACATACTTTGGTATACGGGTCGAAGGTTTGGGGTCAAGGTCCACAATCTTTATTGCATGCTGAAATTGGTTACCAAGGGAACCAACTGTGATGTACTTGGACTGTGGGCTGCGTTAGGAATGTGAAAAGAGTATCAATATGTATATGTGACATCTCAAATTATTTTATATCAATGATATCAAAGATTGAAAGACTTTCACCATGTGGCTGGGGATACATTGAACCTTACCACATTTGCTTTAACTCCCCAAGATTATTATTATTATTACTATTTTTGTTTTTGATTACTTCAGAAACCTTGTCACTAATTCTAATGCATATATATGAAATTTGAGTAGCAGGTTGACAAATTCCATCGTTCCATGTACAAAGTCAATCTCCGACTTGGGTTGCTAGTTCCAATGAGCAGTGATCAGGTTGTGGTTGGCCAGTCAGCAGTAAGTGAAAATAACAAACCCTAGCCTCTTACATATTACATAGACTCGGTTAGGTAACTAGGCTATGAAAACGATAACAGTGTTTAGTAGAAGTGTTCACACTGGCTCTTAGAAGCAACACACTTCCTTAAGAATTAAGAGTTAAAATCTGTTATACCGTAAATGCAACAAACAAACTGAGATTCTGTTTAAGAAAATTTGACGGTGCTGCATTTACACTGCAAGTGCAGTACAGATATTCCATTAAGGTTAGCTAAGGCTGTTGAGCATTAACTGCCAATCCTGAATCCCTAATCACAACCAATGGCAGGCAAACAAAAGAGAGGCATTTTTCAAATAGAGAAAAGAGTAAACTAATACCAAGACTTAAACTAAGCAAAGGAGAGATTAGCTCCCAGGCTACCATCCATATTATTGAACATATATGGTGCAGAGAGAAAGATAAAAGGCTTAAATGAGTTTAAAACACTGATATCTCCCAATGTCTCATCCAGGCTACCTTACAGCCTCAACTGCAAACATTCTCTATTTTGTTGACATTGCCACTTCTCACCAATTTTTTTCCATCAGGGTGTCTAAGATTTTAAATTTTCAAAGTCCTTCACCTTTTTTTACTTGGAAGCTTCTGAAATGCCACCATGATGGAGAGGTCCTTGCTTGTACCGGACACTAAAAAATTGCGGACTTTCTGAAAACCTTCCAGTACACCTGGGGGCATTTTGACTGGTTGGTCTTCAGTTTTGTTGCATGATTGGCTCTCCATGACTATATATTTTGGGGGATAAGGACCATCTACTTGAAGACGTTCCCTGGAGAAGTAAACAAGGAATAAATTAATACATATACTGGAAAAAGCGGTTTGCAAATTCCATTTCTGTGCTTCACATCCTGCCAAGTCCACTAAAGAAGAGACTTGTGGTCTGCTTGAAATCCATGAAGTTTTCTCACAAGTATTTTCCTCAAAATTTAGTTGCAGAAATACAGTAGGAAAAATGATTTCTATCCCGATTCCTAAACACAAAGTAGGCTAGGCTTGGTGTTTCAGCAAAGGGACGATGTAAGGTCTAAGCTAAATGATGAAAAAAATCTAAAATTTTGAAAAATAGCTAAAAAATCTAGCTAGTTTGTTGGAAAAATTAAGACTCTTAAAATCTTGTAAATTTATCTGTCTTGACATTCATGTAAAACCCAATAAGCTTCTATCTAAGTGTATTTTTAGAGGGGAAAAAAATTAAAATATTAATTCAATGTGACAACCACTACAACCAAGAAACAGATGTCTGTGAACAACAACGGTAATGTAAACATCCTATTTTCGAATAATTCCAAGATACCAAACCAAGATGACACCACCAGACTTGCCAGGACACTTTAAACCAATTGTAAAAGAACTATAGGACACATTTGGCTAGAACAGGATTCAAAATATAGATGTATCAGAATGTTTGTTCTCTGCTATGGAGATCTTAAATATTGTCAATAAAGTAGTAATCTTTATCATCCTTAATCCTAATCGCATCACGTCCAAGACCATCTTACGCATTAAACCATTCCTTATTTACTACCTGAAGTTTCACACTGAGTTGAGGGCAAATTTAGAAAATAGATTTAACATATTTTTTTAAGTATAAACTAATATGAAAATACAACAATTACTGCCAAGTACTTTTAAGCACTTATACAAAACAGCCTAGACGCAGGCCAAACAAAAAAAACAGTTAGTATCTGAGAGGACTATGGGTAAATTAACATGTACATAGCTAAAGTAATGCAAAATAAGTTAAACAAGAAACACACCAGCAAATAATAAGACAGAAAGTACTCAGGAACAAGAAACTTGCACCACACTAGGGTTGCCAACGGTCACTAACAGGAAGTGACATCACATATCTTGAGTCTACTCAATGCCTAGGTCACAGATTTAAGTCCCATGTCATGAAAAGCTCCTAAACAGTATTTAAGTGTATAAAATGAAGAACAAAGGGGGGGGGGTTGCATTGTACTGAAACGGTTATTATAAACTTGGTAAGAAACATACTTTTGCTAATGAAGAGAGTAAAAAACCATGTCCAATGCCTGGGAGTGACTTTTCTGGCTATCTGGAGGTGTTTTAACCAAACATTTCCCTAATGCTAAGCACCAACCATGGCAGGCATGAGCTGGAGTGCAGATTGTCTCCTCAAAAGATGGCAACTCCACATCTCATTTAAAAGAAACAGACAGCACACAAGGCTATTAAGACAAAAGACAACATGTGTGCTAGGCCACAATGTACGCAAGACTTAAGCAACAGACAGAAGACCAGGCTATTAAGACAACAGACAACACAAGGCTATTAAGACTAAAGACAACATGTGTGCTAAGCCATAATGTACACAAGACTTAAGCAACAGACAGAAGACTAGGCTCTTAAGACAAATGACAACACAAGGCTATTAAGACTAAAGACAACATGTGTGCTAAGCTATAATGTACCCAAGACTTAAGAAACAGACAGAAGACCAGGCTCTTAAGACAACAGACAACACAAGGCTATTAAGACTAAAGACAACATGTGTGCTAAGCTATAATGTACCCAAGACTTAAGAAACAGACAGAAGACCAGGCTCTTAAGACAAATGACAACACAAGGCTATTAAGACTAAAGACAACATGTGTGCTAAGCCATAATGTACCCAAGACTAAAGAAACAGACCAGGCTCTTAAGACAACAGACAACACAAGGCTATTAAGACAAAAGACAACATGTTTGCTAAGCCATAAAGTACGCAAGACTTAAGAAACAGACAGAAGACCAGGCTATTAAGACAACAGACAACACAAGGCTATTAAGACAAAAGACAACATGTTTGCTAAGCCATAAAGTACCCAAGACTAAAGAAACAGACCAGGCTCTTAAGACAGCAGACAACACAAGGCTATTAAGACTAAAGACAACATGTTTGCTAAGCCATAAAGTACGCAAGACTTAAGAAACAGACAGAAGACCAGGCTCTTAAGACAACAGGCAGCACATATCCTGAACATAGATTGAATACAAGGCAAAAAGCAGACAGCAAATGTGCTTAAAGACACAATGAACACAAGACTAAGAAAATTACAGCAAACTAGGCTATGAAAGACAACAGGCAGCACAAATGCTGTGTCACAGATCGTACACAAGCTACAAACAGCACACAAAACTAAGAAACTAATACATATACTAAAAATATACAATAATTAAATACATGTTAAGACTTGAAAAAGAACATGAAATACTTGTGCTTTGGATGGCTCTCCTTGTAGTCAAGAAGTGTTTTGTAGTCTTCGTATATCCTGTAAACACCAGATGTATCCAAATATTGAGCAGTGAGTATAGAATGTAACACACAACCAGATGGAAGAACAGAACTATGTGGTTCTAGAGACAGAGAGAGAGAGAGAAGAATTGGAGGATTAACAGGACAAGATGGATATTAAAGTCAAAATGTTCATGATATAGGTTATTTTGCATAACAAGACTTACAGTATCAATCTCAAACAAAGTTGCCTTTTAAATAACTTGTAGCATTTAATGCTTTTGTGACTTCTAAATCAGGCTTGATCTGAAATATAAAGATCCCATGGCTTTCAACTTTGATTCTAGAATCACAAGAATATTAATATACCACTGCACACCCAGTCTTAGATCAATTGCATTACCATGTCGAGAGAAATCTACCATTGCTTAACTCTCTTACGCATCACTATTTTTTAAAGTAGGAACAAGGATATGACTTCATTATAGCACTTTGTGCTGATTAACTAGAGTAGTTAATGCAGTACTATTCAAACTAGATTGGATCCTGTTTGACATAAATTATACCTGAGCGAGCATAGGCTACGACATGACTCAATCCAGCAACACAGACATACATGAGCCCATGCAGTTACAAAATATTATGTGCTTAAACTCATGAACATGGAAATGACAACTAGGACCATTACTAGCAGTAATAGCATTGGTACCAGTTCCACTAATACTACCGAAATTCCATTGGAGAATGTGCACCATCCTAAAAATGGTCCACACAGACGACCTTGCTTCTCTTAACTTTGTAGGTCGCTAATGTAATCTTGTCAGTTCCTATGGCATGGAGCCATGCTTAGTATCTACTTGGTTTCTTCTGTGGGTCAGGAATTGGGGAAAAATTGCTTTTTCTCATGTTGTGAAGGCCTATTAGTACACTTGGCACATCAGCATTTTCTCAGTAGTGACAGCATGGGTATAGTGTATGCTCAGCTGTGTTTACAAATAAAGTGAACGCATGATGTCACACTACAATACTTTTTAATGATTCATGAGTCGGTTTAAGACTGTATCCATCGTTGAAACATAACAAATTTGCATCAATTTGCAATCGTAAATAAAAAATGGTCTAAGTTACCGGTGTGATATTTTTATATTATTTTGGATGCTCAAAACAATTTCTAAAACCAATTGGATTATTCTTTCAATGCATTAACTTACATAATAGCAAGCTAAAACCATTACATCCATTGACTCTGGGATCATTTATACGTATCTAGGTGTTTCTTCCATACCTGCACTAAGATCACTTATTTTTTTAAATCAATCTTTCAAGAAGTAAGGCATAGCATTTGCTCTCTGGTTATTTAAACTGTATCAATAACTACCTGACTTTTGATGGTAAGAGCTAGCAGCACATATATCCGAAGAGCACATCCTGTCATCTTTAATACTGTCCACATGTAGCAAGGCTTTTGTCAGCACCTCTGTCATTACTGAGACTGCATTGCTAGGGAAATATTCAAAAAGGAAAGAAAACAGATTTAATAATCAGGTTAACTTTGCTTATTTACTTAAGTACAGCTGCCAAAGAATTCTCCTTTAGCTTTGGTTCTTATTTCAACATTGTTCCTTTCTAAGAAACAAATCATGCGACACTAATTGGTAGTAAGTAGTTCTTGGAATTAATGCAATGAATTGAAAATTCTGTTGCCACGGCAACAGAGCAGAGGTGAAAGAAAACAAGTGTAAATTAATGGCCTGAAGCAAATTCAGCAGATTCAATGATATCCAGGCTGAAATATCAAAACTCAGGAAGGAGGAACATGTACCATCACCATGGCAACAGGATGAAAGAAACAGATGTGTTGCCTGACTTCTTTCCACACTTTCTAGCTATTTCTCCTTTAGAGAAGTTGTGAGAAGCAGTGCAATACAGGACTGCACAAACTCTATTGTACGTACGACACGTAACATATAGTTCAGAGGAGCAAGCTAGACACAAAAATCTTTACTTCTTTTCGCTTTAAATGTTGTACCAGTGATAGCAATGGCAGTCAGGTGCGAGAATCGTTGCTAGCATCTTAACAGCAGCACTTTGTGGAAAGTATCTACGCAACTTATACATGTATGACATAATATAGCCTTATATTTTATGAGAGTTAGGAACTTTATGTCATTATCAGAACAGCGTAATCTATACTGTAGCCTAACCTTAAGCAATAACGCCAGCTTATTATAGTTCTCGTTGCAGCTTGAAACCAGTTCTTCTGTGACAAATTGTTTATGTTATGTTAGATTTTTACTAAAGTGCATTTACTGCCGTTAACAATCATTTAATTGCTACTGCACATGGTGGCCATGACTACAGTCGCTTGATCGTTGAACCAATCGTTGAGTCAGTTAGCATGACGCTGTAGTACGTATCACAGCCACCATAGCAACGGGCTCTACATGATTGGATTTTACTTGACTTTTCAGATGTACACAAGCACACAGCAAGAATATCCAATATTCAAGGTCTTATCCAACTGCTGTCACAGAAAATAGTGACCCAATAACATCTTTAATTTCTTTCCTTTTTTATAAAAGTGTACAAATGTGACGGTACCTTTGTAAACATTCATCGATGGTCTTCAGATCTGGTGATGAATTCTCTGTGTCATCCAGTGACTGCAGCTGCTGCACAAGGCTTTGTAAATCAAACAGAGTTGATGGGTTACCCTCATGACAGGAGAAGAACAGAGACCCATCCTGCAAGATCAGAAGAGTGCAAATATTAAACTCAGAAAACTTAACAGTTGATGACTGTATATTCAGTGATCGTGATAAAGGGCTCACAAAAGCTATCAATGAGCAAGATGACCACATTTCCACCCCCCCCCTCCCCCTTCCATTCCTCCTGTCAAGAAATAGCATACCTTTATTGTTTCTAAAAAATCACTAGAACAGTCCATATATTTTAGTTTTATTACAGTGTACATTACCACACTTCCAAATACACTATCTTGCCAATTAATATTGTCAAATGTAGTGTGAAGGTCTTTCAATAATTCAAATACATTCTCCCTTCTTTTAAATGGACCAACAAACTAAATGCATCATCACACTGGTACACTAGCATTAGGGTGTGGGGTTATGCCTAAGTTCAGTTCCCTCTCACAGGTATGCTTATACAATAAAAGTGTAGGCTAGCCTAGCTATTAATAGATAGTGAATATGAAAATAATAATTTCCTTGCAACTTTACAAGAGAATGAAAATCAAGATTTCATGAAAGTCAAGAGAAAATACTTATCTTGCTTTAGAGTAATGAATACTATAATTGATGTAGTCAGCATATTGAAGAGCCTATCCTGGCTGTTAATGGGCCTAATGTAGTATCCAAGGCCATGTGGTCCACAAACAACACAGTGCAAGCATATACAATACACAAACTAAGTGGAAAATTACAAGAGCTAAGGAACTTATGAATATTCTCAATTCTCATGAATATTCTATCAGTTATTATTCATTACCTCTGTAGTACTGTTACTTATCACAAATGCCATTGATAACCAACAATTCACCTTATATAATCATGAATATTCATTAACTAGATTAAAACATTACATGAATATTCATTAACTAGAATAAAACATTACAAGAGCTAAGAAGCTTATGAATATTCTCAATCATGAATATTCTATCAGTCACTTATAACAAATGCACTCATCACCATCAATTCACCTTATAAACTCATGGATATTAAGTTTAGTTTAGTAGAAAAAAAGGATCAGGAGGGACACTCAAGTCCCCATCAAGGACCCTATAGGAGAGGGAAAAAACTGAAGACACAAACGATCAGACCCGATTACAATGCTTAAAGTGCTTGTCCAAAGCAGTCTTAAACCCATTCACACTACTTGCAAGTACAACTTTCTCAGGCAAACCGTTCCACTCTTTCACAACCCTATTAGAAGAAAAGTTATGACGAATATTAATCCTACTTTGTGCACTATTAGCAAACATGAAAAAGTCGGTAAAGGATAAATTGTCAAAACCATACAATCTTGAAAACCTGAATCAAGTCACCACGTAACCTCCTAAGCTCCAATGAATCAGTGAATCTCATATACATATATACTCAGAGAAGTACACCTTACTATCACCAGTTTAGGCTTCATTATAATGATTATCTGAGAGAAAATGTAGAGATAAAAGTCAAATTTTCCAACTAACCTTGAATATTTTCAAGTTATTTTGTGGTGTTTGGAGAAGATTTAGCAAGGTGTGCTTCATCCGCCCAGGATCTCTGTGTCAAAAAATTAAAAAAAAGTCAAACAAAATGAGAAGAAAGAATAATACTCCTTAAAATAAAGGTTTACTATTTTATCTCAAAATGTCCATCCCTCCATGCTTTTCAAAACCGGGCAGAGAGGGGGGGGGGGGTAACCCACTGCCTCTGCCCCTCTGTTCGTATGCCTATTCTTTGGTAACTATTTGCATTTTGTAGCCAAAATAAGTAGCAAGACACTGAAATAAAGTGTCTTCCCTGTGAACTTCTAACTTATTACTTATTGTGAATATTCATTTCATATTGTACAAATAAAAAATAACCATGTTAGTTGGGAAGAGGGTAAAAGAACTAACAGAAAACCCATAGATCAACAAATTCCTCCTTCCTCAACCACCCCCACCTCTCTTCCCCCCCCACCCCTTTCTTCTTTAAATTTATTCTTGTATTGGTAAATACACATTATTATTTTAAGTTTAATTGAATTTAAGGTAGCAAAATTGCTCTTAATTTAATGGTTCGTTCACTCTTGAACAATTAAAAAACTGTGACATGTTAGAAGAAAACTGCCAGGTGCAACATAAATTTATTATTGAGATGAAGTAATTGCACAGGACATTCTGAAATCTCTATTGACGAGTCTTCATCAAAGTATCCAATGAAGTTCATAAAACGTAGTTACCCTGAAAATATATCCAGGGGGCAAAATTTGCTGCGATGGTTTAAAGAGCCTCTCTTGACCTGTCGAAAGAAGCAAGAAAATTTCAAGTGAGAATTATTATATATATTACTATTAATATATATAGTACAATGGAGAATGAAGGGCTTTCAAAATTCAAACTGAATTAATATATACATAGTTCAAGACTTCAAATATAAATTCTGCAGTAGATTTAGAATTGAAATTTGAAAAAAAAAATAAGAAAATATATTCAGTCACGAGAATGACATCATGCATCACTCAGCAATTAATTAAGGGCTTGAGAAATAATTGGAAATCTAATGAACAAGGTAGTTGGAAAATACAAAAGAGAATAGGGCGAGCGGAAATATGTTTGTAGACTTTTGACGTGAGACAATTTGCATAACAAAATGAGTAAATAGTTCCCAAGGCTGTTTACCTTTGTCTCCATTCTCTGGACAGAGAGTATATATGCAATATCCATTAGATTGACGTAGGTCATTGTCAAGACAAAAAAAAAACGGCTAATGCAGCAACTCCTCCTAGGCTTTGGTTTTAGTTCCTGTATGATGCATTATTTTGTTATGTAAGCGCATACAACAGTATGTAAATTTTTGTAATGGCCTGACTAGTGAACTGCATTGTGGGAACTGGTGGTACAGAACTTATAGTGCACTCTCTGGATTTCCTGCACATTCAGAGTTTATAGATACAAAGTCCATAACCGCATGCCCAAAGCACCATACTCACTTTCAGTTGTTGCAGCATACAGAACCGACAGACTGGTTCGTTCGGCTTGCTCTTCTCCAACGAGTAGGGGGGCAGGAAGCCCTGTTTGCACTGAAAGGGGAACGTGACAATACACGATGACGAGGGTACTAGGGGTGCAGAGTCATAGTAACAATGATAAGGAACCTGGTCTGGATATATTCAACAGAACTATTAAGATTTTGCAATCCTTCTTTTGTGGAATGTTCTATATTAAAGTTATGCTGTATCGGCCCCAAATATACTAGTTATTCAAATATGGTCATCTTTGGTCAAAATTCTTAAACAGTTTTTATGACAACCTTCGAGGAAATTTTCCTCCCTGTGACATTCAGTCATCTTGTGTGTTCTTTAACAATGTCTGAGAACAATATTGAGAGTAAAGACCTCCAGGAATGTACTTTTTCAAAACTTCTAGCAATTATGGCATGCTATAACTTGGGGCCTATACTGACTACCTTTAGTGTCTTCAAGACCTTCCCTTGTCATGGTTACATAAAACATGATATGACTTGCCGCTTGCGCGTAAACTTCTGGAGTCTGGCGTCGTTGTTACACTGCGAACGCTCGCAGCTGTTCTATGACGTTGTCTTCTATTGTTTTTTTTTCCATTGTTACAGTAATCTGTCATCCAGACATTGCAATCCAGGCTGACTTTTTTTGCCAATAAAATTCACAAGTTTGGCTAACTTTATAAGGAAACAATTTGATATGACTGTATGATACTGCAATTAAGACTTGGTCTATCACCTCTTGAAAACAACCCAGGATGTAACCAAACCTTAATTAGACCTCTTACTTGAAAAAGGAACCAAAACCAGAATGCAAGATACTCAATTCTTTGTAGCCCTGGGGTAAAGGAAGTTTGTATGCATACACAAATGGCTTTATGTACAAATGAACGGACAATCGATTTAAAAAAAATATTAAAAAAATAGTGGCGTTTGACCTACTTTGATTTCTACACAGAATGTAGGATTTTCATTGCCTTTAACTGGGTGGCTCAGCAAACAGGCATCGGGCATCACCATAGCAACCAGGATGTCACTATCTGCATGAGCATTTAGTCGTTTCTTCGGCCGTATGTCCAGGCAATCTCGATTTACAGCTCTGACAAATTCTGGTGTCAATTTAACAAGTTCCTGTCAATTTTGCACAAAAAAAAAAAATGGCGAAAACAGAGAATGGTTAATTAGACTTGTATCAATATCTGTCTGCAACATGAACACCAACATTAAGTTTAACTGTAGGGATCAGTGGTAAACAGTTAATATGTATCAAGTATGGACCCCATTGAAAGCACATACCCTCCTGCCAATTTTTCCCCCCCAAAAAACAAAGAAATGGCAAAAACAGAGGGAATGGTTAATAAGACTTGTATCAATATCTGTCTGCTATATGAACAGCAACAGTAAGTTTTACTGTGGGGATCAGTGGTAAACAATTAATATGTATCAAGTATGAACCCCTTTGAAAGTTAATACTCTCAGTAGTTCTCAATAGGCAGTCTGTGGGCAAAATCTGGCCCACGATAGACTTCCATCCTGTCAACCACAAAAATTGGCCTTCAGTAATCACTTGCAATAATCAGGTACAGTATGTGGAGGGTCAAATATTGACCACCCTACCATTCTAACCTGAGCATTGGTCTTTCTAGGAATAGTGAGATTTTTGGCCTTTTCCTCCAGACAACCGATATTTCTCAATTGTCATTTTTGTAGAAAGTTAATTCAGAACCCTAACCCATTGGAGGAGGGAAACATTGAAGCTTAAGGTAAAAACACAGGACTACTTTCAATGAAAACTTTACTTTCAACGAGGAACATCCACCGAACCTGTTGCTGGTTAACCTGATCAGGGTTGCTGTCTGGCAAGAAGCCAGACGTTTGCAGTATAAGATGCTCGTTTTGCATCAGAAGTTGTTACAGGAGAGTAACGTACAAGGAGGGGGGGGTGGATGAGGGGTGAAGGGATGTTGGATGAGGGATGAGGCAGAATCTTTGATGATGTCACTAGTAGAACTGCACAGTCATTGAAATGTTACATCTTACAACTAAACTTCTAAATATCTATGTTCCTCTTTCGATAATATTTTTGCTCTTTGCCAACCAAACAAACCCTTTTTCACCTCTCTTTTGCTGTGGCTGTTGTAAGATACATTCATGAAATTTATAGAGTTTTCTGTGACACATATGGAAGGTAAACCTATTAATGCATCTAAGTTTTGAATCATTCTAGTTTTGCACACGAGTACGTTTATCCATCGTACTGTTTTTGTCTAACAAAGTGTTCAACACCATCATTCAGTCAACTACACGAACCCAAAAACAATTTTTTAGAAAGTGTTGGATAATCTGTGATATTCTGAAGTGAGTGTGCTAAAGTTGCCAAGGAAACAAAGTAACACATTTTCCTGCCCACAAATCTAGTTGATATGGAGAGGCCATCTTATAATCAAAAAATCTGATCGTAAGTCAAATGACTTATTTCTCAATCCCATAAGACATTGCAACTAAATCAATCCTCACACCAATGGACAAGTGCAATTCCAAAGCATGCTGGGCGTTGAAAATGCTCTTCCAGTTAAAGTAACTTTGTGCATAACTCAAATTGACTGCCACTAGAAAGAATATGTTTTAAGTTGTGCATTATTTTTTGTATATATATATATATATGTGCCAAAATATACCATTTTCTGCTGAATTAAGTCTGACTCACAAGAAACACATGATTAGTTAGACTCATAAGTTGTATACAATTAGTACCTCTGGAGCAGTAAAGTAAGCTTAACTATGTAATGATGTTCAAGCTACTCACTGGACTTGTCACAAACGTATCTCCCAGCAACGGTAACATGACATTGTCGATGTAGTCCTTGCACAGGACCCAGTCTCTGCGATTGGCCTCCTGGTGACAAATTAAAAGCTAGTCAAAATTTGGCTTTCAAATTGTTTGCATAGCAGCTTATAAAGGCTCTGAAGTTTTGTCTCTTGTAATATACAACAATAGTTCCCGATCTGCTGTGTAAATAAACTACTCTACATCTGCACTTGTATAGCAATGGGTCCTCTTTGCAAAGCTCTTTGCAATGCGATAACACCAGAAATAGTTCTCTGAGTAAGAAAATCACTTGCCACAGCAAAGCAACTGAAAGCAGGAGAGCTGCACTATTAAATTACCATTACATCCATAATTCAATATACCATATATCACTGCTAACAAAATAAAAATTTCCATTAAATATTCTCAAAAATGAACATCTGCAAAAGACAACTATAATGTCTATTTTTTTCATGTGTAGGAATCTTCATATACAGCCTCAGGTCATTTTAAATGCCAACAGAAATAGGCTGCAGTTTCCTTTATCTACGTACGTATTCTTAAAGAACTGCCAATGAAAGATGGTAATGCAGCAAGAATATACAAACTTGTTAACAAGCCTATTTAAGTCCTGGTTTTTTTTTTACTCTTCAAGCTGATCTTGGGAATGGTTTATTAAACTTTTTTTTTTATGTTGAAGTGGTGAAATCTCTCACCTTTACATCTTACTGAAGTGGCTTTTTGTGACACTTCACAGATTAGCACTGTGGGAAAATAACTATGACTGTGTAACTTGTGTTTTAGTTTGACAAAAAAAACAATAAAAATCCAGTACGCCACAATTAGGGAGCCATGGCATTGAACTAAGACTAGATACTACCCACTTGTTAACAAATCAGAATTGAGCTTTTATTTGTCCTGAATCAGCAATTGCCAAGTTGGTATCCAATGTTCAGTATATCACTCTTACTTGATATGTACTGAAACCTCCATTCAGGATATAACACAGATGGGTGACTTTTAACATGTGTATCCACAACACAAACTACTCAACTCAACATTTATCTTATATCCCTGGCCTATTGAAATGTATAACAGCAGAACTGATAGCAGAGCTGACACACATTTATACTGACCTGTTTCTCAGCATTGCTATCTGTTGAACACTTTCGTAACCTCAGCACTTTCCTCTCCTGCAAAACAACGTAAGTGCACTAGATATTAGTATCCATAATGTAGTATATATAGGAACGCCTGGGACCAGCCTATTAATGGAACTAATTAACGCAAACTATTTCTGTCGAAGATACGACAAGCCTTGTGAATTTGATCAATCATGACACCATTTATGCTAATAAACGTTTCCTGAAATTTTGATCGTTATCTTTTGGGAGGGAAAGAAAATACCGCTGTAGTAGTGTGAAGATTTTTGAGGATGCAAATAGCAAACATTAAAAGATGTTTACTGGTTTGAAAAAAATGCCTAAAATGTCACTTAAAGGTTTCAAAGTCATGTGTAAACCCGAGTAAACTCGAGTAGCCGTTGATATCATCACGTAAACATACAGGTAGGGAAATAATTATACTTTAACTTCAACCTAGGTTGAAAAACTTTCACACAAAAAACAAACAAAAGGAATATGAAGGTTCCACTGGAGAAAGGTTGACTCCATGGAGAAAGTAGGGAACTTATTGGACCCCATTTAACAAAGCATTGTAACATTGTCTAGAAGGATGCTATTGTTTGCAACCATTATGGTACATGACACTTTGGCCAAATCACTGAAAAACCACAATGAAAAACATAAATGGATACTGTACCACTGTGATTTCATTCAAGATTGTAAATTAATGGTAAAATCCTTAGATTCAAGGAATTAAATGCATTTTGTGGGCAAGGAAAAGACCTACAGTAATTAGATATCATTGGATCATTTAGAGTAAAAACAACCAAAAAGGAAGTGACAATTTCATTTAAACAGCAGCCAGGGAAATATGACAACATGCATCCAGCTGCTGTATGAATATTAGGGTTATAAACCAGAATCACACTATTCATCCAACTGTCAGAAGAATAAGAAAATGTGCCAAGTGTTATTCACCTGGTAGCCAAACAAGCTTTGCTGTTTGTCTGTCTGCACGGTAACTATTAAACATAACCTAAACCCATTTTCTTATTCACCCGGTAGGTGTAACAAGATGGAATTCCAGCTTGAATGCCACATGTACTGAGTCTAAAGAAAATTAAATGCAGATTTTACAGATCATGAAACTCTTCATTTGTTATCTGCCAATGCAGACTGAAGGGTGTTTGGCCATGACAATGCAAGTTCAAACTCTACTTTTGTGATGGGTAGAGTACCATCCATCAGACAGAAATAAGTCTGGATTTTTTTGGCTATATATACAGTCAGAAAACATACTCTATGGAAGGTCATGTGACATGCTCCTCCCTGTGTCACAAACATATTATTTAACCCTTTGTCAGATTGAAGTGATAGGAGTTTCGCAGACAACAGAACATCACTACAGAGGTCATTTATGTGATAAAATTTGAGAATAATTGATTACCTTTGGATGGTATGATTGTTGAGAATTACTTTCTGTGTCAGAAAAAGCTTTGATCTGCATGGACCCTGGCTACTATTTGAATATAACTACAGTCAGTCTTACAGATTGAGTTACAGGTAAGGTTAGGTTTATGGTTTTGTGTCATAGGATTTTGAACAACAAATAGGGCAGAGAGTTTGTGTTGCTAAGGAACAGCCAATTCTGTTGAGTCTGCTGCTTGTGTCTAAGTACAATGTGTACAGCCAGGGTGGCCACTGACAGGAGAAACATGTCGCACCGGTTTGACCGTGGTTACCCAGACTTCAGCCTCTCTAACCCATGTCCCCTTCCTCACCCCCCCCCTCCCCCTGGTCAGGACTAGTCTCACAGACCACTTGAGGAGATGACAAGCCAAGATGACATTGGCTGATAGTCATGAACCAAACATTGCAAGTTTCATATTTCACAATGTTAAACTTGTAAATTAATGGAATAAATAAGTACAATTTAAATACAGTTGAATCGAAGCTGGCAAAGATTGCATTTACCAAATGCAATTGTATGTGTGACATTTTAAATGCATCGGCCAGTGCATACAAGGTATACTTTGATAAATTATGGAAACCTACATTACACTACAATACAAGTAGGCCAGGTGGTTTTTAAGGTGAGTTGGACAGCTGTTGCTTCCGTAAATATCACACATGAGTAAAGTTTTAGTTTGGTCCAAATTCTTTCATCAGAAATGCAGGACTTTCTGGTGCAAGGCCAAGCCAGATTTAGGACAGTGCACTGAATTGTGGGATGTCTGACCACAATACAGACAGGCCCACCCTGCATGCTTATTCACCTGTCTATAGGGTCAATAGCCAAAACCATTAAAGAAACTAGCAACTTTGTAAACATTTAAAAGTTTACCACTAAGTCTAGGCCTATTTCAATTAATGAATTAATTTTGAGGGGGATTTTAACACAATTACAGTAGTCAGGTTTTTTTTTTGTTCCCTCTACTACTGTAGCATGGACACTTCGAAGTTCGGACACCTAAGCCTTAAAACACCCCAAAACTATATCTTCTGGTATAAATCACCTGAAAATATACTTGATATGGTGGGAGAAGTGTGTTATATTACGATACACGGCCAAACTTTCTTTCCTGCAAACTGTTTTCGCGTTGTATTCCAAGAAGATTCTTCGTGATTGTGGAACTGGTATTTCTTTGCTAGAGTATTGCGAAGTTCGGACACTCGGTCCCACAGTGTGGCGCTGGTGATAAAATTGGTGGCGCAGTTGCTCTTTCAGTAATTATAACAGACTTCATAGATCTCCGTCATTTTATTGACAAATATGTAAGTAGCCTACTTACTTGCACACGGGTCATTTTAGAGGGAAAATAACTGTAGCTTTGTACTTTTTGGTGAAATTTGGCTCTTCCTGTAGGTTGTCATGGTGAAATCGTGTATTTCTTAGGGGTGTCCGAACTTCGCAGTGTTCCGAAATTCGCAATACTGACTATACTAGTCTAGGCCTAGCTTATATTTGGAAAGACACTTCACCGAGTCCAACCTATACACTTACACTGCAGATTGAAACCAAAGTCTCCAACCAGTAAACGATGGGACTGTAGCCTTCATGCTAACTAGCCTAAGTTAATGTCCAGGTTAAACAAAAGTTGAAAAAATGAAAGGAAAAACATAGCCTAACAATACATTAGGCCTTGGCCCTAAGGCCTATCCTATAGTAGATTGAATTAGGCCTACCTGCCACAACAGTAATATTTCGGAATGTCATTGCATAACTTTTCGGCCCCATCTATTTGCGGTTAGCGAAATTTGGCAAGAAATCTCTACTGTTGGCATATGTCATACGCCGACGTTAGGACTGGCCTTAGTTCACCCACAACTAGGCCTAGCCTACGTTGTGTTAGAAAACTGACAAATCAATAATAAAAACAATAATAATAACCAAAGAGTTTCTTTAAACATAACATAATAAAATCCAACCTTGATATTTGCCACGACAAGTGATGAATTGCCTTCACCTCGATAAGACCAGGTTTCACTTGATTCATTAATCACTTCCATCGTTGCGGCACTGCACTACAACTTAGTAGTCGATCACTGTCTTTTCGCGTAACCCGCTCATCGGCACCGACGAAGTACGCAAGGGTGTACAACGATATGAAAATACTTGCTTATTCTGCAGCAGATTTTTCGTTGTCTAATTATTTCCATGCCCCATCTAAAATCAATACACTTCCAGCTACATAATATTGTTATGATCTGTTCATGTAGATTGCTTGTCAGATCAGCTAACAGTGTATATTAAACGAATTTGAAACATTCTGATGAATCGCTTATCTTAACAACGGCATAATTTGCGGTGACAGTATTTTTTAAGTATCGAGCAGTTATTGGATTTTTAAATCGGTGTGCTATATAATTTGTGCTCGTTTGACCTTTTCACCTTTCTAGAAAAGAATAATTTATGTACCAGACCGGGATATATTCACACCAAGCAGTATAGATGAGAAGCTTATTCTTATCACTCCCAACATGTCCACACTGCGACTAACGCAGAGGCTATTTTACTCGTAAGCACTGTATAGAGTCGTCGGATTTCTCCTTACACCTCTCCACCCACCAAGCCCTGATTTGCTTGACGAACGTGTCACAATAAGAAAGTCCCACAATATATCTCACAAGCCCGTGATTCTTTGATTATTGCAGTCGATGCTTTTGAGTGGAGTATGTTCCAGTTTTATGCCAATTCCGTCTCAGCTTGTTATGGAGATGTCTACATAAATCAAGATAGAACATGGGTTTTTTAATAACACCTTTGTGAAAAAACCTTGCCGTGGTTCGTGAAGCTAATGGAACTAATTAATAGAGCTAACATTACTACTGTCTGTCGAGAAAAGCAACATAATAGGTGGTAACAACCATATGCGCTGTGCACGAAGTTTGCCGAAATAGTGACGAAACCACCGTACTCCCTCAGCCCCGAAAAAAAATCAAGGGAAGATGTAATCCCCTCCCCCTTCCTACCGATTGACTGCAGAATATTAAAATACATCATAGAGTACAAATGTTGAATTTAGAAGGGGAAAAGAGCCGAAATTTCAAGGAAGCAGGCAAAATCAATTATTACAGATTAGGAGGACAAACTTCTAGAAAAGTTCCTGTCAGATTTCTGTCTTGACCATTCATTAGAGTTAGTTAGTAGGCCTATACCACTGCTCTTTGAATCTTCAAACAAGGCATCATCCAACTCGCTTTATAATCCGCCTTATGCACAATCGAGCACTTACTACACCGCAAGCCTGTTAGCGTCTTCACGGCTATGAAGAATTCAATATCTATCATGTAATTTGCAACAATTGAAAGACTAACGCCACAATCGCAATCCGACAGTTGTTTGGGTTAACGTTTTCTTCATTAAGCGGTAAAGTCAAGAAACACACGATCTTGCACGCCTCATCGGCATCATCTCTTAATACGTTTTACGTTTATTCTGAATACCGACGGATTTTCTTTCGATGTCATTTTGTCGTTATACCTGGCTCTTTCTCTTGCAATTTCTTCATTTGCGATTAGGATACTTCAAATTCATAATGGGAGGGTGAAGATTTTTGGTAATTCATCTTGGAGCAACATTCGGAAAAGCGGAAAGAAACAGAAGTTAAATTCAGTACGCAAGTCAAGCAGCTATATACAACTTTACAATGTGATATACCTCAGCCTTTCGTACTTATTTCCGACATCTTTAGCGATGGATTATTGGACTACCTCACTCGGGATGAACACAACGACAGCTAACCAAGTGATAGATAACAATGAAGTTCCACAACTTTTTCTCATTTTTCGCGCTTGTTTAGTTGGGTTTACGAATTTTGTCTCAGTCGTCTTCAATGTGACTAATGTGGTGACATTAAGAACTGTGCGGCGTTCGTTTCCTCGCATAATGTTGTTTTATTTTCAATGTTTGTGCGTGTTTGATTTTTGCGTCGCCATCGCATTACTTTTCTTAGTACAGACAATTTATCATTTCACTTTACCGTCGGATGCTTTAATCTGCAAAGTCGCCGCCCCACTCATCATGTATTTTGCCATCTTATCTAACTCTGTGTTATTTTGCTTGGCGATAGATCGATACATCGCGATAATGTATCCACTACGATACAACACGATTTTTACTATTCGGGTCGCCTCTCTACTTCTCGTATTTTTCATGTTATTAACGGTAATCGTTCTGTTCACTACTGCGTCAGATGAACATGCCCTTGATGCCATTCATTACAATCCAAATATCCTTTTCTGTGTCATGAGAATAACATTCAGGGACAACGGACTGTTCAGAATACGCAGTGTCCACATCATGGCCGTTGTAGTTCTCGTCCCTACCCTGCTGATCAACGCGAGAATACTCTTGATAATCTGCAGGGCCAAGATCACACCACTGAACTGCTCTCAAGCCTCTTCAAGTCGAGATACAGAGGAAAGAAACTTCACCAACGCATCTGCACTAAGTACTACTACTGGTCATCAGCCAAAGCAGAGAGAAACAGGATTCAACGTCCACACGACTGCTCATAGGATACAGGTTCCTTCAATAGTGGTTGACGATTGTAGTCAGCAAAATGGGAAAACTAAAACTTTGATTTTACAGGTTCAAACCGTGAAGGATATTCCTGGGAATTCCGAGCCTGTTGTGACTAGTGACGCCTCGATCAGAAATGGGCTCTCTTTGCGACCACCGAAAAAACTCCGAAAGGGTATCGTTTCGCGTAAAGGATTGATCACGACATTACTACTCACTATATCTAATTATCTGTCCTGGCTTCCTTTTCTCTGTGTAAACATATTACAGGAGCACCTAAGTCACTCGGTGTATATATTTTCTGCGGTCATTTTCATTGTTGCTTTCAAGGGTTGCTTGAGCGCAATCGTCTACATGTTCCGTAGCAAGACTTTTCGAAGACATTTTCTCCGGTTATTCACACGACGTGTTCTCAAATGTAAAGGGCGCAGCCTATTATGACCAATGCTGTATACCGTACAGAAAGAACACCAAACATTTTTTCCACACACAATTATCTTTTAACTCTTTAAAAGTTTAGAGAAGCCAATATTGGTTT